>CAUYRT010094253.1:0-93180 GCA_963574885.1 Lepilemur ruficaudatus | reverse complement strand
TTTCTATTTTTAGTAGAGACGGGTTTCGCTCTTGCTCAGGCTGGTTTCGAACTCCTGACCTTGAGCAATCTGCCCACCTTGGCCTCCCAGAGTTCTAGGATTACAAGCGTGAGCCATCGCGCCCGGCCTGTAGCAGAACATCTTTACTTTCCAATCCTTCCTTCCATTCTCACCATTTTTTCCCTTTGGAAATGTTCTTTTGACAAATTTAAAACCAAAATGTGTGTTTACTTCCTAGCTAGATGAATCACATTATGCTCCACATTTACAACCAACAGTACCATACACTGGGTCCACCCTCTCTTCTTTAGAGAAGAGCAGGTGTGTTAGGGATCCATTTTAGTGTTTTAATTAATGAAATTTACGGCAAAAAAATGTATATGCCTTTCAGAGATGCAGTAAAAAACAAATATCTTCTTGTGATTTCATGCTCATAAAGAGCTCTGGGAGAAAAAAAAAAAATCCTAAGTTTTGGTCAGTCCCTTGTAGCCAAAAACATAAGTCCCTAATGCTAAAACAAAAATCACAAGGTAAAAATAACTAGATAGGTAGAGAGACAGAGACAGAGAGAAACAGAGACAGAAAGCGACAGATCATCAATCCGTCCATCCTTGGAATGCTGACTTGCACCTAAAGAATACTGAATGTCATAGGTGGCTCTGTGGCGCAATGGACAGTGCCCTGGAC
The DNA here is from genome assembly GCA_963574885.1 of Lepilemur ruficaudatus. NCBI lineage: Eukaryota > Metazoa > Chordata > Mammalia > Primates > Lepilemuridae > Lepilemur > Lepilemur ruficaudatus. Next base: position 92,493 of record CAUYRT010094253.1, on the reverse strand, counting down.
TTCTAGAGGTTGGAGGCATTCAAAGAATACTGAATGTCAGAAAGTACGTTTACATCACAAATTTATTCAACTTAAAATTTTGCCCGGTTAATGTCTCTTTCTTCTTAGGTCTATAAATCCTTTTCAATTTTGGCTTTCATATGCATGTAATACCCAAACCAGCTTAACTATACCTTAGATTAGCAGTCCCCAACCTTTTTGGCCCCAGGGACTGTTTTCAGGGAAGGCAATTTTTCCATGAAAAAATTGGGGGGAGGGTGGTTTGGAGATGATTTAAGTGCCTTACATTTATTGTGCACTTTATTTCCATTATTATTACACTGTGATATATAATGAAAGAATTATACAACTCACCATAGGTTGGGGATCCCTGCCTTAGAACACACAAAAAAAGACCTCTAAAGTAAAACTGAAAATTAGATGCTGCCTTAAAGTTGTTAGTGAATCAGTGAAGTCAATAAGTTGAAATTATAAATTGTTGAGAATTTTCAGATAACATATTCTCTGGTTAAAAAGGAAAAAAGTTATTCATGCAGCAAAATATAGGTAGTGTTTTCAATCTTAAATATATTGAAGTCATGTTTGTGCCGACAAAATCATAAAATAGCCATTTAATTCTAAGCGAGTATCAAAGGCAGAACTGGGTTCCAATTAGAGTATTATAATTTATAAGCCACTTCAACTTCAGCATTTTACTGGTACTGCCTAAGCCTCAGTTTCTCCATACCTGCAAAGATAACAATGGCGACCCTGACTACCAAAGGCTGTTGTGAAAATCAAATCAGCATACGGATGGGAAGGTGCTACGTGCAACATTGGGTGTCTTTATGTTTTTATTCTTCTTTTCCTGAATTAATTTTGTATTCCTTGGTTCCTATCACATTTTTTTCCCTCATCACTTTTTAAATTGTCAATCATACAAGAAAGACATGAAGTCAGCACTCCTATCATTTCTGGTATAAATGCTTCATTTACCTACATTTTAAAAACTTGCTATTTAAATTTTATTAAAACTTTTGAGATACTATGTTATTCAAGGACTACATGCCTATTAAAATTATTTAAATTAGACATAATTACCTAGTAAAATTAGTATAATGACCAGTGCAGCATCAGCAGATATTATTAAAGATATGATTTATATTTAAAAATTTTTTCAGCCATGGAAATTGTACTTATCTAAAGCCAAACACCTAAAAGAAATGGGTAGATAAAATGGCATTTTAATAAAATTTAAAATGATAACTAGCATTATCCTACACTTTACTTCTTTAAAGCTATCTATCCCCATCAGATGGTCACTGTGGGCAAGAAAGGTAGCAATACTTCCAGAAATAGAAATATCTGAGAGCTGGTACATTGTTTTGTCCTAAATGAAAACCTATAAAACTCAATGAAAAATAAAGTCCAAAAAAAATCTCATCCACAAGAAAAAATGATATAATCAAGCAAATCGTGAATAATCAAACTGTCCATGAACACTGGTAACAGAATGAGAGAATGTCAAACTTGAACTGATATAATCAAATATTTTCTAAATTTATGGCTCATACTTTGGTAAACAACTAGTCCATGTCTTCATAAATTGTTGAGAGTGGGGAGAGGAAAAGGGGAGGACAAATGAGGATTTTACTATTTTTAATTGAAATGATAAAACTAGACAAAGAAAGAAAATTCTTTACAAGAAACTTTATCATCAAGTTCTTTGAGACAAAAATGCTTCTAGCTCAACACTGTCCAAGTCATGGTTTTGGTTTTTGCCACCAGAGTTTATAGGGGTGGAAAATAGCTTTTTGTTTAATTGTCAGCTTTTTTATGGGTTTATGTGATTCTTGGATCTAATACACCTTACATTTCATCCTTCTCTATTTTTAAATCGGAAACAATCTAATAGTTAGTAGTCAGATACTTGGGTTGTCAAACCTAACTGGACACTTAGACAATAGCAACTATTGTACCACCTCACTAACCCAGAAAAGTCCACTTGAGTTGGCTTACACTGCCCTCTACAGCCTTGAGTCACGCCTTCTGAAAAATAAATCTATTTTTATAACGTGGAAGGACAACACAGAATAATGAATCAAGAGATATTCTCCAGCATTTGGTTTCATCTCAGTAACTACATTCTTTAGAATTTTTAATTTTTAATTAAAATTACAAATTTCATTAACAATGGTGATATAAAAGCTGGATTTCAAATAATGCCTTATTACCCATTTTATTTAAGCTCTCAATGAAAAATTTCCTTTATTTCATTTCAACAAGTTGAGTGTTTATTATTATACATGACACTGAGCTACGTAGTGGGAATACCTAAATATATGTGATCCTTATCCTTCATAATTTCCAAAAATCATCCTAAACTTTAGTAGATAATCATTAAGGATATGTATTTCCTTGACATCACATTTCTCAAAAAAATCAATCTAAAACTGCTATATTACAAAACACCTGTACCCAAATATAACTTAACACAATGTTAACCTTGGTGCAAGAGGATACTGGGTTTAAATCCGGACCTCTATTAGGTGCATGATCTTGGATTAGTCACTTAACCTTTCTGGGTCTTGATTTTCTCGTTTATAAAATGGGGATGTATATAATTCTTACAAACAGTTTTGCAGAAGAATAAGTGATATAATCCTTGAAAGGTCTTAACCATATTTCCTGCTTCATAGTGAATATTCAATAAATGATAGTTATTAAATTATTTTTATTATCTATTTATATTTTCCAACCAAAAATGAAAACACATGGTCTGAAAAAACATAAGTGTACATATGAAGATAATGAGTGAGATTTTAAATTAGGACTGTCCCAGAAAACCAAAAGTGTATATTTCCTATAAAATCTACTGAAAATAGTTAACTGTAAGTATGTTTAATCTACACTTAGTTTCACTTTTAAAGCCTACATAACATTTTCACATTTTATTATTTTGAAGAAATGATTGTGAATTTATACCAAGATACCAGATGATTGAACTAAATCTTCAAGAATACTTCTTAATCTCCATTAATAATAACTCACCTGATTCTTTTTTGCGGTTTATATTTATATTTATATCTATATACATATTAAAGGATCATAATTTTGAAACAGTGAGAAACAGTTGCATAAATGTGGGTTAATTATTGTGAATATTTCAGTCCAACAGTAAGGATTTAAGATTGAATACAAAATTTTCATCGTTTTTACTTGGTTAATGTGTTTACTACTGAATTAGGATAACTGTAAAAATATTATATTAGTTTCAAATTTACTTAAAAATTTTAAATAAGAAAACATGTATTGGTGCACTGGTAGTAACAGTACAGACTTCTTATGATGACAAAATTAACAAGCAAGATGACTCATATGACAGCATGGCTTAATGGAACTTTTTTGCTTGTTTTATATTCTTTAAAATGAGCCCTTTTAATATAACAATAGAAGTAAGTCAAAGTACTTAAAAAATTAGCTTTCCTAGTCATACTTCAATCGATATAATTTTTTATTTGAATGGTTAGTTTATATGCCACTTTTTATATCAGCCTGTTTATACATTTGTATATTAACACTGAAATGGTTATACCATATTGATGTTAATTTTAACCTTTTTCTAAAAGGATATGTAAACATACTAGTGATCAGAAGGTTACAAAGAAAGGAAACAACTCATTCAGAGTTTACTAATGATTATAAAGCATTCAAATATAAAGACTAGCTAATATGCAATTACTTTTAATACTTGAGAATCTCCAATCCATTTCAGGCATTTTTGGCTTCTCTGAAGAATAGCAATCCCAGTAAAATAGCCCTTTAATGGGCACCAATTGTCTCAAGACAATGTATTACACAGCAAAAAAAAGAGTTTTAATTTATTTGCATTTGTTCTTATTTTAAAAAATGACTGCCACAAATTCTTTCACTGGGAATTTTTGAGAACTAAGACAGGATTATCTGATTATGGAAGTTTAGAAAAGTTCGGGAGACAATGAGTGTCATTAGCAGACAGTGGTTCTGTTCAGGAATAATTGTACCATCCTAAGTACCCTTAAAGAAAGTAATGTACTTTCTGGCTAATATTTTAAGCCTTTTAGTCTGACGTGACATAATTTCCTATAACCTTTATTTACCCTTTTATATTATGTTGTTAAATGATTTCTTCACAAAATAAGTACACTATCCTTTCAGAAAAAGTAAAAGCCCTGCACAAAAAATGGCAAGCAGGAGAACCTGCACCAATGGTATCTAGCTCAGTTAATGAATTCCAACAAGTTTGTGCAAATGTGCACAAACAAACCACACACACACACACACACACACACACACAGGGATCAAATACTGAGCAGGAATAAAAAGAATAGAAATTACTCTAAATAAGAAACACAGTCAAAGGTAGGCCACACACGTTACCTCTAATGAAAATACTATTAAGTTGCTAAGTTGGAGAAGCCAATGGCAGAACCAGTAATCAAAGATTTGTTTTTGCAATGAATTTCAATAACTAGAGCAACAGATTGGTTGCTTTCAAGAGAATATGATTCCTGGCCAGCCGCAGTGGCTCACGAATGTAATCCTAGCACTCTGGGAGGCAGAGGCAGGAGGATTGCTTGAACTCAGAAGTTTAAGACCAGCCTGAGCAAGAACAAGACCCCGTCTCTACTAAAAATAGAAAGAAATCAGCTAAACAACTAAAAATAGAAAAATTTAGCCAGGCATGGTGGTATGTGCCTGTAGTCCCAGCTACCTGGGAGGCTGAGGCAGGAGGATCACTTGAGCCCAGGAGTTTCAGGTTGCTGTGAACTAGGCTGACGCCATGGTACTCTAGCCTGGGCAAGAGAGTGAGACTCTGTCTCAAAAACACACAAAAAACAAGAGAATATGATTCCAATAAACTATGAAGGATATATTCTCAAGATTGTTGTAAAGGAATTGCTAAATTACATGAGATAAAATATGTGAATCAAGTAACCCAGCACAGTTTCTGGTGCATAGTAAGTTAAGTTAGGTAATATTATTCTGATTACGGGATCCCCTCAACAACACAACGGAGCGGCATTTTTACCACAGTTTTGCTAGAATATTGAAGCTAAAACAGAGGCATAAAGTAACCAGTCACAACACAGTTAAGTGGCAGGGAAACAAGTTCTGAACACAGCTCTATGTGGCTATTGAAATCTATATGCTTACATCAGACATATATTTTATATGTATTTCCAAATCATCTGGATGGACATAAAAAGAACCTTGAGCACTGGAAATGAAACTTTCAAAAGTTTAGAAATGAAAAACCTAGTTCCTGAACTCAAAGACTGAATAGTAGAACACTACTGAAAGAATACCATTGAAGAATGAATTAGTGAGTAGAACCTGGGCCAAGGATTTCTCTAGAATGCAAAAGAAAGGGATAAAGAAATAAAAAGTCAAAATAGAAAAGTTATGAAACACAGAGGACAATCTACTTTCTATTCATCTGTTAGCAATTCCAAGAGGTGAGAATAGAGAGACTAGAGGAGAGGCAATATTAGAAACTAGTGTATTTGAGAATCTGACATAATTGAAGAACGTGATGCCAAAGGCATTAAGACCTCACACTGAAAGGAGGCACAGAGTGCCAACTGAGATAAATTTAAAGAAAAAAAACAAAAACACTTAAGACATATCATTAAAAATTTTTAAGTAACAAGGATAAACAGAAAATCTTAAAAATTCTCAGGGAACAACAACAACAAAAAAGATTATCCACAAAAGAGACACGGAACTTCCTCTTTTAGCAATAATCCAGAGGAAGTTTTCTGTATTTATCAAACTTAGAGGTTCAAGAGACACAATGGAAGAAAATAAGAAAAAGTTTAAGTTCTTCTCTTGTTTAGAGAGAAGTTATAGATACCTTTATACTCCAGATGTTGTTAGAAAAACATGTCTAAATATGTATGTTAAAAATATAAAGGTAACCACAAAATTGGAAAGAAATGTATGTTACTCAAACCAACAGAGTAAATAAAGAATAAAACAAAGAAAATGTGATCATTCCAACAAGTCTGAGAAGTAGAAATGAAGAAAAAGGATACCAGAAAAAAGTTAACAGATTTAAGTCTCAATAAATACAAACACTCCTATTGAGAATCATGTTCAGGCTAACTTAAAAAGTAAAATTCACCTATGTCCATATCTATAAATGATGTACCTAAAACAAAATGGCACACCAAGGTTTAAAATTTAGGGATGTGAAACCATACAGCAGGCGAATGGAAAGAGAAAGCAGGTATAGCAACACTGACAACAGACAAAAAAGTAATCAAGGAGAAAGTCATTACAAGGAACAAACAAGTATTTATACTGCCTAAAAGAATAATCTTCCAAGAGTGAATAACAGTTACTGATTCTTTAAACATTTAACAATATAGCTTTGAAATATATAAAGGAAAAAAAACAAAACAAAACTGAGACGAAACACATAACACAACTTGACAAATCACAATCAGATTGGGAGACTTTAAAATACCTCTCTCAAAAAATAACAGGTAAATTAAAAGAAAAATAAGTGATGTTATGAAGGATAGGGTTAACACATTCAAATTAACCAATAGACATAATATTAGCCTAATAGATATGAATATAAAACACTCAGAACCCTATACAAAAATCACATTCTTTTCAAAGACATACATGAAATATTCACAGAGAATGGTCACACAGCAGACAACAAAGGAAATATTAACAAATTCCTAAATATTGCTATCCTGCAGACCATATTCACTAACCTTAATAAAGTAACATCATAAATAAATAATAAAATGACAGCAAAAAAATTTAAGTGGAAATTTTAAACACATTTCCAAATAATGTATTGGTTAAGGAGTAAATCAAAGTGTAAATTTTTAAATATTTCAAACAAATGATAATGACCACACTACCTGTGAGAAACCTGTGAGATGCTACCCAAACAGTACTCAAAGGAAACAGTGCACCAAATGACATTTTAGAGAAAAACTATAAAAAAGTTTAAAATTAATAAATTATTTCAAAGAAGCAATAGGAAAAAAACAAGGAAAAAATAGTAAAAAAGAGTCAATCAGGATAAAAGAATTTAATAAATATATCATAAAAACTAGAGATACAAAAAAGATTAAGCATTAGAAGAGAACACTAAGAACTTTATACCAAAAACTTTAAAGTCTACATGAAATGGACAGTTTGCTAACTGAGTATAAATTATCAAAACTGACCAAGGAACAAACCAGAAAACCCAACACCACAATAATAAAAAAAAAAATTAAAGCAACTGCTAAAGATTGACATCCTTAAAAAAAGCTATGAGCCCGAGGCAGTTTTATAGGCGTTCTAGCAAACATTCAGAATAAATAATTTTCACTTTAAGCACAATGTTCCATAGCATAGAGAGGTTACAGGAAACGATTTTATCTGAGACTCACTTAACTGTGCTAAAACCGGTAAGAATAGCAAAGAAAAGAAAATTACTGTCCAATCACACTTCAAAGTAGATGTAAAATTCCTAAGTAAAACAAAAATAGAATAAAATAGTATATGAAAAGAATAACATCAAGTAAAGTTTATCTCAGAAATGTAAGGATCATTTACATCAGAAAATTTATCAATGGAATTCATTAATTCTTTTACTGAGCAAAAGAAAAAAAATGACATAATCAGGTCAACAAACTATTTTACTACACATTCATAATAAAACTTCTTAGCTAAGAATAGGAGAGAATTTCCTTAACCTGATAAAGATGATCTAGGAGAAACACATCAAAAACGTCGTTCATAATAGGGAAATAAATTTTAAATACATTAAAATATGTAAAAATACGTACAAGTAAGGATGTACACTATCATTAGGATGAATCAACATCAAACCAGAAGTACTAGCCAATGTTATTGGCAAAAGCAAACAGAAAGAAGAAAAACAAAAGATTGAATAGGTTGACACAGCTGTTGTTATAGATGATTTGACTTTCTGTAAGAAGAAAACCAAGAAAATCAACTGACAAGCTAGTAAAAGAGTTCACAAAGTAGCCAGATAGATGATGATCAATATTTTTGAAGAAATCAAACAGCTTCTACACACCAGCAATAATCAATGAGAAAACATGACTAAAAACAAATCCCCTTCAACATGGCAACAAAAACTATACAGTACTTTGGAATAAACCCAAGAAGAGAAAAGTAAGATTTGTAGGGAAGAAACTAATGTTTCCTGAAAGATGGAAGAAAAAGCTTGAATAAATGGAGTGAATATTCCTGGATGGAAAGCAGTATTTTAAGACAGACAACAACTTTCCCCAAATTAATCTATTAATTGTATGCAATTCAGATAAAAATCCAAATGTAGCATTTAGAATCAACAGGTGATTCTAAATTCATTTGGAAGAATATTTAAGAATAGCCAAACAATTTTGGAAAGAAATTATTAAGAGAATTTGTTCTATCAGATAGCAAGAGGTATTACAAAGCTGTGAAGTTGATCTCTTATTTCCACAGAAATACAAAAATATATAGAATACAACATATAAGTTCAAAAACATCTGTACATAAAAAAAGCATTTCAAATTAGAGAAAGTGCACACTAGTCTAAGATAGGGCTGGCACGGCTGTCTGCCCCTTGTGTGTGGAGGGTGAGAGAATGGGAGGGACAAAAAGATTGATCTCTCTCAACATTAGCAATAAATTGCAGATAGATTTTTTTAAGGTCTTAAGTGGGAGAATCAACCTATATCAATGACAATAGGGTAGAAAAGTGAAAACAAAGTACAAAAAGACACAAAAAGGAAGAGACTGATAAAGGTGACTATCTGCAAACCGTCACTATCACCATGAGAAATGACACTATAAACAAAATTAGAAAAAAAAGCTGTGAGAAATATTTACCATAGAAATATATATATACACATGCATACATATATACTAGGACAAAGAAATAGTATACAGACTGTACATGTAAAGCTCACTCAAAAACAATACCAAAAAAAGGAAGAAAAGAAAGGAAAGCCCAGTAATGAAATGGGCAAATGACATGTAAGCGGGTAATTTCAGGGGAAAACACAGACTGGCCAATAAACACATGAAAGCATGTTCAATCTCCTTAGTAATCATGGAAAATTCAAATTAAAATAAGATACAATTTTTCACACATTAGACTGGAAAAAAATTAAAAGTTTTATATCAAGTTTTGTAAAGGTGTAAGAAAATAGTGCCTATGTTCTGCTTTTCCAGTGAGAGCAGATACATGTAAGTAAATGCTCTGAAAGGGTGTAAGGAATACATACCTAGCTGATAAAGCAGACAGCTTGGGGAGTTGATGGGGGAGGGGTGGCAAAACATCAAGATTGGGAATGAAAGTCAAGAAAATTTGCTTTTATCTTTTATTCATTCAGCATTCATTCACAAACATTTACTGAGTGTTTAATATATGTCAGGCTCTGTAATAAGCACTGGATATAAGAAGCAAACAAAAGCCCCTGTTTTCACAAAGCTTCTTTTTCTAGAGAGAAAGGCAGGCTGTAAATAGGTAAACAAGCAAATAATGAAAACACTATTTTAATTTAAAATAATTTCAGAAATTGGTATAAAATAAAACAGGACTATTTTTATTCTCAAATGTCTTAATCATTGACAAAGATAAAATGTATTTATGTATTACTTGTGAAATAGAAATATTAATTTTTGAAACTTGGTAAAATTTTATTTTCTCTATAATGGTTTCCATTTGGAGAATTTATGCACCTAATAATATTTAACCTTCTGAAATGCCTGGATAAAAATTCCTGAAAAGCCAAACCAGCAATGACTGACCAGAAAACATGGGTTTAATAAACTGAAAAGGAGATTTTGTATTGAGATGTTTGTACATTCCATGTAGCACTGAGAAGGAGTAGGACCTTCTGTCTGGTCCCCTGAGATGGAACTAAAAGCTACTCCAGGCTTCATAGAGGTAGTGAACAAGTTCCATGGGTCTTAATAAGAAGGTGGGGTTAGGTAAGGCCCCCTGAGGCCACACTCAGGACCTAACTAGGCAAAGTGTTCCTCCACTAACAACCCGCCACCCCTTCCCACCCTCCCAACACATAAATTCCTGGCCCAGAGCTCCTCCCATATGACAGGAAGCAGCAGCTATCTAACCTAAGGCTATGGGCCCAACAAGAGTTCTGAACCAAGCCAGGTGTGGTGGCTCATGCCTGCAATCCCCAGCACTTTGGGAGACTGAAGAGGGTGGGAGGACTGCTTGAGCCCAGGAGTCCGAGGCTGCAGTGAGCTATGATCGCACCACTGCACTATAGCCCAGGCACAGAGCCAGACTCTGTCTCAAAAAAAAAAAGACTTACACCAAAGAACCTTACAGGACAATAAAAACTCTCAGGCTTCCAAGTTGAAAACAGATGTCAGTTCGTCTATTTCCTAAATATTTGCATAATACCACACATATAAATTTCCCCCATATTTGGAGGGGAAAAAAGACCACTGACTGCTATATAGTCTACAGTTCATTTGGTACAGAAAGATAACCTCAAATGTTGGTACTTTGAAAGTTATATTCTGCTTGATTAAAATATTTTGAGGAAGACTTTGAAGCATGTTAACTAATTTCTTTTCAGGTTATATACAGTCATTTTGGCAGAAATACATATGTGAATAGTACCTTTCCTGGTTTGGACTTTTCTCTATTTATAATCTAAAAGATAAAAACATAGATTTATAAGTCCAATTAAGAAGCAGTGTCCAAAATTTAAAAGGCTTCTTCACTTGTTACTTTATCACTAGTATTTCTTCAAAATATACTCACAAATATATTGTACATATTATTCAATTTGTTAGAAATTCTATTCCATTCAGTCAACCTGTCAAAAAAAGAATTACATAAAATGTGATATTCAAAGATTATTTTTATTACTTACATAGGATAACTACCAATATATTAAAAAAAAATCCCACAAAAAATTCTGCATTTGTCTAAAGCAATGATTCACACTCTAAAGAACTACTATTCTTTTAAGATACTCCACATCTGCCCTCTATAAAACACATGTTCAAGGCATGAACATCTGAGTAAAGCGAAACTTCCCCTAAAACAAGTGTGTTTATTTGAACACACAATTTCAGAACCAAATCAACAAGTGTTTTAGGGGTTCACACTCATAAGGGATCCCATGTGTGTTTATTTGAATGTAATCGCACTGAAATAAACACAGCTGCGTTTATTTCAACGTGTGAGAATCCAGATCTACACATATTTGTGCAAGAATGAATCATGAAACCATGTCTTAGTGCACAGAAATACGAATAGGAAACAGCACAGAGCATAATCACTTTCTCCAAGCACATCACTGAAAATTAAATCTATAGCTAAAAGATATTTCAGGAAAAGGTCCAATTCAATATGTTCCATAATGTAATCAAGAACAATTTAACTTAAATAAAAATAAGATCCTCCATTTTTCTCTCCATAATCTCCATAATCATTCATCTTTATCTCTTTATCCTCAGAAGGAGACAATCACAAATTTGGATAAACAATGTATAGTACTGTTTGGGGTGTTTTCTAAAAATATATATAGAAGATATAAAGTAAAAATTATTCTGTAATATGTTTGTTTTTCATCACTATTGTTAAGATTAATCCATACTAATTCATTCATTTTAACTGCTGTATGCTTATTCCATCATGTCAATGCATCATAATGTATCTGTTTCCCTACTGGTGATCCCTGAGGCTATTTCCAGTTTTCCATATTACCAAACAATTCTACAAAGATTGCCCTTATACATATGTCATTATGCAGATGTTTGAAAGTTTCCCTAGGGTAGATGTAGAATTGCTATATATTTGTCAACTTTTGCTAGATATTGACAACTTGCTCCCCTAAGTGGTTGTATCAATTTATGGTGATTTGGAATGAATCTATATAACCAGGACAATCTGTCCGAAGCACAGAGTTCAAGGAATCAGTTTCTTAAATGGCAAATTGTTATTTATTCCACACTTTAAGAACACCTAAGATACAGACTATGCAGACTTTCATGTTCTTGCTTGATCCATTTAGGTTAGCTAGTACAGTGGTTCTCAACCAGTGATAACTGCCCTCTAAGAGCCATTTATCAATGTCTGGAGACGTTTTTAATTGTCATGACTACAGGATTAGTACTAGCATCTAGTGGCTAAAGGCCAGGGATGCTGCTAAACTTTCCACAATGCATAGGACAGTCCCCGACAACAAAGGATTATCCAAACTAAAATGTCAATAGCATATATTAGCAGTATGATTCAGTCTATCCCTGTTTTTTATTTGGTCTTCTCTCTCAATTAGATTGCTACATTTTTGCCTTCCTCAGTACTCAGAATAACCTTCCCCCTAGCTATAAGATAGAATATCCACCTGTTTGTTCTAGCACACAAATTCACTCCTTGGCCAAATGTAAGTGCCAAAAACTTTTGGCCTCTGAGATTATTTTTTAGATAATAATAAGCAGTGACTTCCACAGGAAGTGTTTTCTGACACCATAAACAGCTGGATTCAGAAAAAGGAGAATGATACAATGCCAACACCAGCCCCATTAATCAGAATATTTACATCTCTTTCTGAAGTAACCAACTACACATATCTAAACTGAAACAACTGGAAATACAACTAAATCTGAGTCTCACAGCTTATCAGAAAGCAATCTTACTCTCACTTCCTAGTTGACTTTATTTAGTATCTCAGCTGACATTTTTGCCATTTCTTTTATTTATAAATCTAAGACACAGTATAGCAAGAGCAAGAAAGAAAGATTTTTTAAGTCAAATCATTTAATTACTTCTTCTGGAAAAAAAGAAGACAAGAGATAAAAGGTCAAGATACTACCTAGGAAGAGCTGAAAAGACACGTTTGCTTTTATCAATCTGGAAGGATTTTTTTTCCATTTTTCCCATTATTTTCTCTCAGCTGAGTTAGAAAGCAGTAAGAGGTTTTAACTTTCCCTCAATTTAATAAGCAAAATGTAACTTCAGTATTCATTTGGAGTCCATGTGAGTAAATGGACAAAAAAAAAAATGAACGAGAAATTAAGAGAACAAGAATTCTAATCCAACTGACACCGACCCTCTCTTACTACTTCCATTGTGGCTTTCAATGATTGCCTCTACAATGCAGTCTTCTAAATCTATACATGCATCTCTGAGTTTTGATTCAGCATTTCCAGCTACTTGCTTGACATCTTCACATGGGATGCCCCTTGCCAAATGGCATGCTACTGAACATGCTTCTAAACTGAATTTCTCTGCACACTCTCGGACAACCCTCCTCCCCAGAAACTCCACCCATGTGTGAAAGGACCAGCATGCCCTTAGGCAGCCAGCATCTTCAGTGGCTTCCTCTCCTCTAGTTCCCCAACTCCTGTACTGCTTCTTCTGTAGTATCTTTTTGGTTTCTTCTTTTCCAGTTTAACTGCTACAGCTAAGAGCAGGTCCCAGTACATCCCATACATTGATTGCTTCCAGACTTGTCTTCCTTCTGCTTGTCCTCAGTTTCTCTTCCTAAAATTCACTCTACCCACCTGTTGTCACGTTGATTTTCCTAAAGTATAGTTCTGACTGTGTCACTTCCCAGTTGGTCTGGCATCTCAGGTTATCCATAACTTGGCTTCAAACCAATGTTAAATGACTTTTCTCCCAGAACTCTCTTCAATTAGCCAAATCAAAGTCAAACAATAACCAGTTTTCTTATACACAAACCCACACTTGGCCTGCCACCATATCTTTTCTCAGGCTATTCCTTCTACCTAAAAAGCCTTTCACATAAATTTTTACACATTCAGATCTTATCCTACCTCAAGACCAATCAAGATCAAATCACATCCCTTTGGTGATAACTTCTCTTTTTTCCCCCCATTCAAAAGCAATTCCTCCTCCTGAATGGTCTCTTGTTCATTTATGCCCATGCTGTTTTACTATTATTGTTCTGATCATGGGAGACAGTATAGCTAATGGTTACACGCATACACTCTGGTGCTAGACTGCCCAAGGTCAGATCCCATTACTAATTACGGGACTTTGAGCTAGTTACATAATTTCTCTGATCTCAGTGGGGTGGACACTGTGAGGCCCTACCTAGATCCCCCTTATCTTACCATATACCCACTGCCCAGCTGCTGTGTTGGATGCTAACAGCTCACAGCTGCATGAGAGCTACCTTACTCAGAGAATCGGGGAGATTATACCCCTGCACCACCGTTTGGCCCCTAGGACGACGACTATGACACCAACACCACCACCACCACCCTACTCCCATCCCCCACCTTCAATGCCTGACTGATAAGGAGTATCAAGGTAGCCCTCTTTTTTAATAGCAATTCTGTGGTGCCATTCACACTCCAAAGCTCCCAGTGGATTTTAGCAGAACCCATTTGCCTGGCTTCTTCCTGTAACCCAGCATTTCTCAAATTTTAGCATCAATCAGAATCACCTGGATGACTTATTAAACCACAGTGCTGTTAAACCCCCTGAGTTTCTGATTCAGGGTTTTGGAGTAAAACCTGAGAACAGGAATTTTGACAGGTTATGCTGACACTACTAGTCCAGAGACCACCACCCTCCCCAGCCTCCTTTCCTCCCTTGCTGTAATAGGTTCCTCCTGAGAGCCCTCTCTCAATAAATCACTTACACAAGAGCCTGCATCATGGGCTCTGCTTCCAAGAGAAATAACTTAAGAAGTACAGCTTCCTAAATGTATAAAAGAGGTACATTATTACTTAACTCAAACAATGACTGTGAGATGAATCAGATAATATACGTAATAGACTTAGAATAGTACCTGGCACATAAAAAATTCCCTAAAAGTATTAGTTACCATCATCAGCTCTCCTAACATTACTAAACATTCCCTGAGCATATGATCTATCTATCTCTTACCCAACTTTGTATCTCCTTTATTAACTAAGGAGACTAATACTGACAACTGAAATCAATCTATTAGGCTTAAGGTATTTTATACTGTACTAAACACAATAACTAAAACTTGGTCTTTACTGAAAAGGCACTTCTATATCAGCTCCCTAAAAGATTCTGGAGGAAAAGAAAGGTGCAAGTGCTCAGTCATAGTTGCTGCAGGCAATGTTCAAGAAAGAATTCAAGAAATGGGAATGAAAGCCGGGAATGGGTCATCAGCTGGGTTCCTGGAGGGTAAGTACTGGACAGTGTCAAATGTTATCCTGGAAAGGGTGTTAATGGAATTAAAGAGTAGATCACATGTATGTGAATAAAAGCTTACTATAAAATAGATTACCAGAAAAAATAATAAATGTGAATGAATCTTTAATTTCCTGATCACAAATCTAGTGTTTGATTTGATAAACTGCAATTTTTTTTTTTTGGAAATTTTTGGTATTTCAGTGAACAATGGTCATTAGCCAATTTCTCTAGCTAATGTTAGACTTTAGCCAAAGAAAGTCCATTAAATGTCTAATCATTTTGCACAGTTATCTTGTTGATGAAGCCCACACTTCTCAAAATGGAATAACCATACCATTGCCCATTGCCACCATCCCTGGGAAATATAGATTGGTATAACAAGTGGAAGCCACAAAATGAAAAAGGTAAATATTCTTAGGACATCAATTTTCTTAATAGAAAATAACTTCAAACACTACTTCTACATTAAAACATGTAAATATATTCTTGATAGGTATGTGAATTACACCAGCATATGCTTTTGTCAATCTTCAAACTATATAGAGTACTTAAGATTTATGCATCTCACTGTATGCCAATTTTAACCCAATTATTTAAAAAAAAATCAAAAAACATAAAAGACATATATATTACAGAATATGATATTCAAATGGACTTTTAAGATAAAGCATTCTAGAAACTTCAACAAATCTGAGCTTCTGGCAGCAAAATTTGGGCTGTGATCCCTGACTTGATAAGAACCTGAGTTTACTTCCCTCTGCCATTCAGGTACTTTAGTAGAAAAATGCGAGACACTGAATACTAAGAAATCCAAAGATGACTCTGATTCTAGCTTCCGGCTTTATTTAAGAGATAGCTCCAGGATCTATCCAAAGATGCTAGGCTTTTAAAAGTTTTCTAACATATTATTTATTTTATGTAAATTGAGCCTTTTCTGGAAATTTAAATGGGTGACGTGTTAGGATTACCACTTAAGGTAGTCTGTGTGTTAAGACACATTTCCTAAAGCAATCTCTTCACACACAGAAAGTATCAGAAAATCACCACAACCACAGCAGCCCCACCGGTTCTGTTAACTAAAGGAATAACTGCAGAAAGTTACCAGATACATATAAAGCTGCCTAACACCCAGCATTTACATGTACTACTCTCCCCAGCAGGAGAAAGGCTCTGAAAGTTTGCTCAGCAAAATGGTTTAGGGTGAAGGCCACCATCTAAGCAGCATCTAATTCAAAAAAAAAAATAAAATAAATAAACACACACACATACACACCAAAATTATAAAACTAATATGAGCCATTTTATATATAATAAGCACATAAACCTGTTCAATAAACATCTATTGAATCTCAGAGTTGAATAGGCAGTGAATTCTACTAACCAATAATTTTCTAAAATGGAATGCAAAGTCTTTATGTCTTAGAGAAATCTGGCAGGATAGCAGCCAAGAGTGATATAATATCAGAGCACATGAACCAATGGAGCTGAGCAGATGCCTGAGCCACTCAGGCCAGTACCTGATCTGACAGTGGAGACAAGGGCTTGTGTTGTAGAAGGTTATGGTTTTCTCGACCCTGATATCAATCTCACAAGATTATGGACAAACTCCAAAGCCTCCAACTTGCTATAATGCCCCTGTTACTTTTCTATCATAAATAAATTTATTTAAATTACATATCTGCAGAAATGTATATTTCCTATTATCTTTGCTGGGGATAACAGTTTTTAACATTTCTGCCCTAATTGTTTAAGAAAGTCATGCATGGTGGGGGGAGGAATATTCATATAGAAATCTTTAGACTCTAAGAAATTCACCAGAATTGGAGTAAATAATCTTTTGATGCTTTATCCATGATTTCACAGGCTAAAACCAGAGATACTTTCAACATTCAAGAAGAAAGCCTCCTCCAATGACAACTCTCAATACCAGCAGTATTACAGATGCCCTTCCTTGGGGCTTCTTAAACTCACATCTTTCTAACTCAGAGATGCACATAGTATTTACAGAACACAAACATTGTGTTCTTAAATGTGAGTAGGATAGTTTTGGTTCAGTTTCTGCTTTTTGATGAATAATTTTTTGTTAGACTTTTATGATCATAGCAGTGATGTGATCATAGCAGTCAATGTCTTCTTGAAAAGTTAACAAGCACTCTCCAAGCTTTTTCTGAGGTCTTTGAAGAAGAACCCAACTTGCGTGGATTATTTTGCCCTTTGTACATTACTTTCCCTTTGTGAAAGTGCCCTTGGAAACCTACAAATTCCTTTGTGAGCTAGGTATGTCTAAAACCTTAAGCCAAGGGGCAAACACAAGCCAAGTATTCCAACTATACTATATTGTTTGGCCAAATCATCCTGTTGTCATCCCTTCTACTCAAAACTGTTAAGACTGCATTCAAGTAGAGAAGGTAAAATAAGAGGTACAAAATTAAGCAACAAAACCTCAAATAGGAAGCTTTGGTCTAGCAGAAACAAATTATCTGAAAAGAAAGAAGAAACAAATGTGTTTTTTAAACAAAGGGACAGATTCTCATATAAAGATAAAGCCATCCTCAGTCATTTAAATGAATTTATTTCTTGAAAAATATTCTGTATGTGATAGAGAGCTTTAGATAATATGGAAAAAGCAAAAGTGACATTCTAACCATTGCTATGGATAAACAGCCTTCGGGGATAGCCCCATCAGACAATTATTACTACTAGATTGTCTTCCCAAAGATTCACTTCCACACCATCTTCTTTTCTTATCACTCAAGGTTTTCGAGAAAAAAAATTACTCTTAGCAAGTTTAAAGTATAGATCCTTGAACAACACAGGTTTGAAATGCATAGGTCCGCTTATACATGGATTTGCTTCCACCTCTGCCATCCCTGAGACAACAAGACCAACCCCTCCTCTTCCTTTTCCTCCTTGGCCTACTCAATGTGAAGAGGACGATGATGAAGACCTTTATGATAATCCAATTCCACTTAATGAATAGTAAACATATTTCTCTTCCTTATGATTTTCTTAATAGCATTTTCTTTTCTCTAGCTTACTTTACTGTTAGAACACAATATATAATACATACAACATACAAAATATGTGTTAATCGACTGTTTATGTTATCTGTAAGGCTTCAGGTGAACATTAGGCTATTAGTAGTTACATTTTTGGAGAGTCAAAAATTAAACACAAATTTTCAACTGCACAAGGGTTGACACACTAACCCCCAAATTGCTCAAGGGTCAACTGTATTTATAAACCAAAAGATATAACCACACCTCCAGAGTCACTCAGAGTAACTGCTTATCTGCAACATCTAAAAAAAGAAATCACAGAACAAACCTAAAATGCCACCATCTTCCTGAAATAACACAGTCCACCATTGCTAAAAATCTAGAAAATAAGTACTTGGGAGTTAAAGATCTAATGAAACTAGATAGAATAAATGAAGAATTAATTAACAAAATATGTATAAGTTAAACTGGATAAGTAACCATACCTTTTGCTTAAAATTAATATTGTGCTCAAAAAATAAGTGAAATGGTATCAGTCTATTTACAACCTCTTTGGGTACCAGATCATTTAAAATAGATCATTTTATACATAGAAAATGTGAGAGAAAAAGACCAATTTATTTTTCACGAATAACAGCTAGAAAAGGTTTTTTAAGAATGACTAATACCCCCAAATCTGCAATCAATAGTCCCTCATCGCTCTCTGTTCCTTAATCTTCAGCTTCTGTTCTCTAAGGGTACAGCCCTCCGTATACACAACACTCCTGGGTTTAGATCCCAAGCTCCTTTACCTTCCCCACATGTCTATTTGATTTCCTATCAGCATTTGCTACACATCGAAATCAACTGCAAGACTTATGAAAAAGTCACATTCTTTGATCCCACTCTGAAAAGTCTTATTTGTTCAGGAACAGACCTGAGATATAGTAGCTCAGAAATCACAGCTGGACCTCAAGGCCTCATGTGCCTCTTCATCTGCCCTTCGCATTTGGTATATAATGCAGTATCTTCCCATTGCTGACTTGGATTCTCCTGCAGGCTAGTTTTTTTGTCCTCACCTCAGCTTCTAAAATCCACCTCTCCTACTTGGACCCCAGGTTCCCTCCCCCAACATTCTTCCCTCATAAACGCAGCCCTCATCCACGCAATCCTTCATTTAGCCCATGCATTAAAAAGCAAGGGTCTAGATTTTAGCCATAATTACTTGGAAGCAGGGGGTAAAAATGGCAAACTGGTCACTGACTCACACTCTAGAATCAGAATGACCAGAATTCAAATCCTGAAGCATAGAAGTAGCTACATGGATATTAATGTTAATCACCTGGAGTCTTAGATTCTTTAATAGATTAAGATAGGGAACAATAATACCTATCTCATAGTCTTATTGTAAAGATTAAATAAGAATTTAAAATACCTATCACAATGCCTGGTACATAATGCTCAATAACCAGTAGCAATTATTATTATAAATACAAAAGAATGTATAAAAATGACTAAATCCATCACTATAATGCAATGAGAATTTTCATCATTCATTTTAATGAGATAAGGCAAACTTTCCACTACTGACCAGTCCATTCAAAATCAGCAAATTCAGCTGAGGTTTAACCTCACCAACCTCAGATCACCGTTACTCCAAAATAAAATTTCTGAAATCAAGTTTTATCCTTATGAAGTCAAATGAAGTACAGCACTTAAAGGGTGGGTAAAATTAGGTCTTCACTACCTCAGCAAAAATGACTAAAAATGGCTTTGATCTATAAATCCCTATATAATTGGAGCTGCAATGTCCTTAGAGATTGCATATCTCCCTGCCTCTCATCATGGTTGTTGAGACTAGCTGAAATGTTCTTGTTCTCCAGACCTGAACAAGGGAAATATGAAGAAACTAGATGAGAATTCATCATCTTACTTCAAGAGAAATAACCTTTAGTTGGGGGAAGGGAAGTTGGGATGATTCCTATTGTCTTTTAATTTTTTCAAGTACTTTTACTGATTTTTAAAACACAATTTTACTTTTAACAATGATTTAGAGGATAGTTACCTGATTTCACACTTTTCCATCTATAATATTAGAGTAAAACCTATTTGTACAAAGTCTCTAATGCCTGTTTTCCCTACTATCATGGAAGCTGGTGGAAGTACCTATTTTATTCACAGGGTATTTTTTTTTTTTTTTTTTTTTTTGAGACAGAGTCTTGCTCTGTCGCCCGGGCTAAGCTAGAGTGCCGTGGCCATCAGCCTAGCCTCACAGCAACCTCAAACTCCTTGGCTCAAGCGATTCTCCTGCCTCAGTCTCCTGAGTAGCTGGGACTACAGGTGTGCACCACCATGCCTGGCAAATTTTTTCTATTTTTTGTAGAGATGGGGGTCTTGCTCTTGCTCAGGCTGGTCTCTAACTCCAGAGCTCAAGATCCTCCCCACTTGGCCTCCCAGAGTGCTAGGATTACAAGCATGAGCCACCACACCCGGCCATTCTCAGGGCTTAATACCATGACTGCCAGGCATAAGGCAGGACCTCAATAAATGTTCATTCAGTGAATATAATGGTTCTTGTGGTCATCCATTCAACAGTTTACTTCTGAATACATCCAGAGTTGTTTCAACTGCTTCTCTAACATGAGCAGAGGATCAGACCAAGTCCAAGAGTAATCCCTTACCACTCTAACATCTCTAACGGCTGAAATAAACCCAGCAATTATTTACTGGAGGTATCTTCCATGCACCACGCACTCTGCTCAGAAAAGCTCAACGTTCTGCAAAGAAAGTAAACATAAGCACTTTTAGCCCCCTACATGAAAAGAGATACAAGTCAGGAACTTATGAAGAATATCAGATAATTTGAATTTTAAAATATTATAATTTGTCAATGTTTGTGGGAGCTTCTTCCCCTTGTGGCTCTAATAGGACACAGACTCACAGGGAATTACTCCCAGAAGGATGTTCCTGATCATTCCAGGCCAACTTCTTATTTCATAAATGAGAAAACTGTTGCCTATTGAAATAAAGTATCTGGCACAGGTTACTCATTTCAGTAGCACAAAAGACAGGATTAGAGTATGAGTTTATCAATTGTGAAGACTAAATGCCCTTACAAATGTATTAATTAGTTCTACGATGCTGGAAAGAAAGGATTGTGCATATTACATTTTTCTATTGTCTCTTCTTACAGTCTTATACATTTATACCAGATGTGAAGGCAAAAGCTGATTTTCCTAACAAAAATGTACTGTACTAAATAAAACTTAAACAATTCTAAATATTACTATTCTAAATGTCTCTTTAAAAGAAAGAAAGCTCACTGATGTGCTTTCTTGGAAACCACTTTATGAACCTGATGATCATAAAGAATTTTCACATGAAAATCAACAAAGTGTTATCACTGGGCTCATTACTAATCCAAGATGCAACATCAAATCAGTAACTGATACATGGTTATTTCTGTATTTCCTCTCTCCTTTCCTTGCATATATGTATGTGTGTGTGTATTTAATAATGCAGAAAATACAAAGGGCCCAAAAGAACTATAAAAATATATTTACAGTATATAAAAATTGAACTCTATTATAAATTACCTAAACACTAATATAATAACTTTACTAAACATTTTTTTGGCATTCATAATATTTATAAGAGCTCTTGGAAGAATGACTTAGATAGTGCTAAGCTCTTGAAAAAGTTGTTTCAGTAAATTTGATTTGATGCTTTCATTTTCTCAAAAAGTTCCTATAGCAAAAAGAGGCATTCAAAATCATTCCACTGAGCTACAGTTTACTGAAGTACTTTACTGTGTTGTCAATTCAGCCTCTAAAATATCACTTGGCTCCAAACATTCCTCTACAGTCCCTACAGCCACCCTTAGATGAGTTCTGAGTTACTGCCAGCTCTGATGCTGCAACAGTCTCCTCATCTCAAGGCTCCTGCCACTCATCCCCTGCTCCAATGTCACCAGTGTTGGCCACTGAACCTGCTTTAATGATTCTCCACTGCTTGGCCTGCCAATTATGGCCCCCCAGGATCTGACCCTGATCTTACTTAAAAGACACATTTCTCTTGCACTCACCCTTTCTTCAGCTGACTTGAGTAACTACTGGAGCCCCTACCTCCCCTGTGTTTCCCAATCTCTGGCAGGCTTTTGCTTACAGATTTTAATCACTCACCAGGATTGTCCTCTCCTCTTACTTATATATCCAACAAAAATTTATTGACAGCCTATTCTGTACCACCTGCTAAAAATACAAAACCAATCGGGGGTGTGTGCCCAAATCCCTTTCAATCTCCAAGGCCCATTTCAAGTTTCCATGACAACTTCCTTAATAATGGAGCCAAACATTACTAGTCCTTCATCTGACCTCCTTTACCATACTGTCTGTACCTCTCTTGAGTGAGGCATCACTCTATCCAAAAGTCAACACAGGTCTTCACAGGTACTGAGCATCTACTATACCCAGGAATGTGCCAGACACTTCCCCTTGTGTATCCCATTAAGGTCTCATAAGGTGGCTATTTCTGTACTTCCTTTCCCATCCTGTTATACCTGTTGTATACACTCCTTGTGAAAAGGGATACACCATACCTACCCTTATCTACTTTGTAACATTCACAGTGCCTGGAATATAGTAGATAATAAATATATGCTGAAAGAATTAGTAGATAACCCTATAAATGAATGGGTGGGGACAAAGAAGGAAGTATTTATTCCCAAAGAATTCTTGAAAAGAAAATATTAGCTCAATACTATTCCTCCTCTCATTTGTCTTGGCTCCTTGCAAATTGTTTTAAAATTCAAATGCACTCTTCCTTCCATTCAGTACTTTTTTAAAGGCAATTAAGAAAAGCACATTTGCTTAAGACACTTGCTTTTGGACTTGCTTCTTAGTCCAAAAGGCCTACTGATTAGCTCACTTGACTCCTATCAGGAATTTCAAAGAAAAGTCTTAAGAGAAGTATAAGTGAATACTTTACCTGTAAGGAATGCACATGGTTTGCCCCTAATTCTGCCAACTACAGAGAAAGCCATCCAGAGTACCAGGCATCCTTTTCCAAGCATAACAGTGGATTCCCAAAATCCTACCACCAGGTACAAACTTCTGTACAACCTTTCATGCTAAACAGGAATGTCTCCAAGAGTGCCACAGTCAGTCTAAAAACAGTGCGGAAAAAGACACGCACGTCTCGGAAGAGGACAGGGCATCCCTGAGGTCAGCACCAAACTTACCATCTTTGCACACACCCCCTGCGCCCCTCCTGGACTTGTACAATTCCTGACAAAGTATGACCCCTATCTAATCACAAACCACCCTAGATAGTGCAACCTCACTCTCCTTCCCTTGCTTTACTTTCCCTGTAACAAATAACATCTAACCTATCATACAGCTTATGTTATATATTGTCTCTTTTTCCCCACAAGAAAGTATACTCCACAAAGGCAGCAATTTTAACAGTCATATCATTACTACTATAGTAGTAGTAGAGACTACAACACAGCCTAGCCCATAGCAGGAGCTCAGTAAGTATCTGTTGACTAAATGCTACAATTCTTTTATTATCTAAATAATGTTCTGATTTATCTTTAAATGTATACTACTGCCCATTATCAGGAACTCCCCCCAAAAACCACTTTTCTTCTGAACCTGGTTTTTCTCATTCATAAATGATTATAAGATCATATATTATCCTTATGAACAGACAAACGAATACACTGAACAGAAGTGTCTTTTTTTTGCAAAAGTATAAATTTATGACTGCTAAGTGCCTGTATGCAAAGCATTTGAGTGCTTTATATAGGTTATATCTCTTAATTTTCAAAATGACTCTAAAAGCAAAGTTTTAAACTCCTTGTTTATAGATGGGGAAATGAGAACACCAAGAGGTTAAATGCCTTGCCCAAATTCACACAGCTAAGAACTGGCATGGATGGCACTCAAATGGGAATTGTCTGACACACGGACACTCTTCTAAACCATGCTGCCTCGCACGTAGGTATTTAAAAGACCAACTTAATTAGGTTTCTGCAAATGTGGCTGAGCCCAGAACAGCATTTTAAATTATGAGAAAGAAGCCAAACAAATAAGGAAAACAAGTAACCATTCCAGGAATCAGATATTAAAGAGTCCAGGTGTCAGAGTCTCTAGATAAGTGAGGAGAGTGGAAAGGGAAGCGGCTTTGGACTTAGGTGCTGGCCCCTCCCATGTGATTCTGGTTAGGTCAGGATAAGTAAGCTTCACTCTCAAATCTGTGGGGAAAAAAAAAACAGAGAAAAGAACAAGACGGACAAGAAGAGATAAGAGAAGAGAACAAGAGAGGAGGAAGCTGTATGAATTATTAATATATCTACCACCAATATTTGTTATGATCTTTTAATAAAGTGAAATTTTTTGAAAATACACAGAAGAGTGTTTGGTACACAATAGGTAGGTAGTAGATACCTATTATATTTAATGTCTTGTTTTATTCATATCTTAAAGGGTAGGGAAAATATAAAAAAAAAGAAAGAAGATCAACTGAGATAGGTTTCATGGGAATCTGAAAGCTGATCAGATCTTAAAATTGTATGTCAAAAGAGCCTGCAAAATTCTCAATTCTCCTTACATTTCATTCATCCATGAATACCCATTTACCTGATAGGAACTGAACTAGGTACTGTTAAGTCATATAAGGTACAATCATCACCTATGCAAATAAGATGAAATTCAATAATTTCATTTACTGAATATTTAGTGAATGGTTTCCAATACCATTAATTTACTAAAGATACTGCTTTATAGCTACCCTAAAGTCTTTCAAATTTTTCTGAAAGTTCTGCAATATAACTAAAATTTATGTCATCATCCTAACTATAGCTAAGACTCAAAACTATAAATCTTCACAAACAAAAAAAATTTGAGAATGTTTGAGTTTTTTTCATGTTTTCTGGGGAAATACTTTTCTAGTACTATCTCATTATAATATAAAATAACTTGTTTAGATAATTGTTACTTGAATAGCTCTTATACATTTTTAAAGCAAGGAAATAAGCATTGATTAATCTTTCAAACTACCTTGAGCGTTATGAAGTTTACTTAAAATACGCATTACTCACAAGTCAAAAAAATAAACTAACAGAGCTGTTATGTTAATAAACCATAACAGAAACTGGTTGGGTAAGAAGTTATTCAGCAAATCAATGTAATTACTTTTCCTTCTGAAAATAGAGCAGTAGTTGGGTGGAATAAAGGAACCATATGTTACTTTCAGGTATAATAACTATATCACATTTATAATGAAATAAGACAGATTTTCAGATCTCAAAAAATCATGATCAAATATCTAACTCATACATTTCAAATTAACAAAACATATTTAACAAGAAATTTTTCTTAGATTAACATTATGATTTTTATCATGGTAAAATACATAATTTTTTAAATTTATATGAAGGTAAGGAGTAAGCAGGGGGGTTCAATTGCCTTTTTTTTTTTTTTTTTTTTGAGACAGAGTCTCACTCTGTTGCCCTGGTACAGTATAATGACATCATCGTAGCTCACTGCAGCCTCAAACTCCTGGGGGCTCAAGCAATCCTCCTGCCTCAGCCTCCTAAGTAGCTGGGACTACAGACGTGCACCACGACATCCAGCTAATTTTTCTATTTTTACTAGAGACAGAGTCTCACTCTTGCTAAGGCTGGTCTGGAACTCCTGAGCTCAGGAAATCTTTCTACCTGGGCCTCCCAGAGTGCTAAGATTACAGACGTGAGCCACTGCGCCTGGCCAAAATTTTTTTTTTTTTTTTTTTAGTATTTAATTCGGAAGTTTCAATCCTTTCCACAAACTAAAAAGAAGGCAATAAAAAGTCAAAACAGGGTATAAGTTTCTGACATAAATTGTTTCCGACAAGAATACAAAAATTATGTGTCTCATGTAAGATAATGGGGTAGATCATACCTAACAGGTACAATGTATACTATCTGGGAGATGGGCAGACTTATAACTTTGTCTCAAGCAGTACAAGAGCAATACATGTAACCTAAACATTTGTACCCCCATAACAGTCTGAAATAAAACTAAAAAGAAAGATGATGCATCCCAAAAAATATCTGTCACTAAAACCACTTGATAATGATTGGTTTAATGATGGTGTTTTATGTATTATGGAATCTAAAAAAATCTGGCTTTTATGTAGCCAAAAGTAGGCAAATACCCAGTGTTCTGGACAATGAGCTATAAAAACTATGGTTGTTAAGTTACCCAAACAAAAATTTCCTAAAATTATGACAGTAGTAAAAATGAAATAAACAACTAGGCCGGGCGTGGTGACTCACGCCTGTAATCCTAGCACTCTGGGAGGTCGAGGTGGGCGGATCGCCCAAGGTCAGGAGTTCGAAACCAGCCTGAGCAAGAGTGAGACCGCGTCTCAACTAAAAATAGAAAGAAATTAATTGGCCAACTAAAAACATAGAAAAAATTAGCCAGGCATGGTGGCACATGCCTGTAGTCCCAGCTACTCGGGAGGCTGGGGCAGAAGGATTGCTTGAGCCCAGGAGTTTGAGGTTGCTGTGAGCTAGGCTGACGACATGACACTCTAACCCGGGCAACAGAGTGAGACTCTATCTCAAAACAATAAAAAATAAACAACTAATACTTTATGAGCAGGAATGACTAGATAAGAAGTGACACCTTGGCAAGGTCTATAGAGTTAAGGAATCAAAATATAGATGGTCAGTGGCTCCAGGTCTTAGATCTTCAGAAGACACAGAAAAGTGTTCTGATTCAAACATTATCTAATCAGTCTGCTATGAGCTAGGAAGCTGGCATGAAAGCTCGGGACAGGTTAGGTATTACAGTTAGAAAACTGTTCATCAGCCAGTGGGACGTAAATACAAGTAAAGGGCTAAGGATTACCTTGAGGTTTCCTGTGTAATATTCCTACTAGAAACAATTAGCACCTTTGAGCTACTGTAAACAAGCCCTCTCCTTTTCACAAACCAGCAACATTTTACTGCCCTTTCTACCAAACTGTGAGGATTGATAAGAGAGTATATCATTTTAAAATCTTTGTTTGGAGCCCAGTGTTTTACAACCATGTCACTAAGCCTAATGAAAACCCCAGCACAACTGGGGTTTCATCACTACCTACTGGGCAAGACCCAAACTCTACCACTGGAGCCACAGACAGGGTAATGGATTTCCTGTTGAATATCCCACCAAGTGCCACTCCCTAAGAAAGAGTATGAAAGGTTAATTATTACTCTTGTTAAGAAAATAATTCCATGGACTAGCACAAAGGAGGCACTACTCTCTTTCCACATATGTAAGGAACTAAACCTATATAGTCCTCGGTGGCCCCAACAAGCTCTCTAGAAGACGGAGAGGCAGCATTCTGAAACCTTCCATTTCCAACTAAACATAAGGTACTGATCTGCTATCACCATTCTCCCACAAAATTAAAAGCTTTTATTTCCATTTAGTTCCACTTAAAATTTATAAAAGGTTCGTTTTTCTTTTCGTTCTCTTAACTCAAGTCCTCACAGAGCATACTTTTCTCATAACAGGTTGCCAATTTTTGGTACGTTAAAAATCCCATCAAGTTGCACTTATATGATGTGACAATTAACTTTTAATGATGGATAAAAGAGGTGGATACTTAAAGTCATTCTGCATTCTATTACTATATCCATCTAATAAAGGAAACCTCCTTTATAAAGGTCAGAAAATTTTCTTCTTTTATCAGACACTAAAAGACAGACTAACTTTAAAAATATATTAAATTGGCTGGGCCAAGAGATATGTAATAGAATATAGAGCCTTTTATCAGTAAACTGCAGAGGTAAAGAAATGTCTCTATTATCTATTCTTTTAATTTAATTTCTACCATGATTATACTTTTTAAAACAATGATTTCATAAATATCATTTTAATTCAAGAAATATGTTTATATATTTCTAGATATGGTGTTTTAATATCTGATGTCTAAAGACATGATTTCCTAGAATATAACTTGCCTGTAGGCCTCTGTGTACATCTGTGCAAGTTGTGCCATGCACAACCCTAGGGGGCGCCATTCACATCAGAGAGCATTAGATCCGTGTATTTATGATGACAATTTCCTGCCAGAAAGCAGTAAAGTATCTTGTTCTAACAAAATCAATTTATTATGACAATTTTCCAACATTTGGAAATAAAGTCCCTCAGAAACGGGTGACTTTTCTAATTTACACAAAGAAAAGCAGAATAGAGTAGCAGCTGCCCGAACTACATAGCTCTTATTGCCTGGAAGTTTGAGGCTGGATGGTCATTCCCCAAGTGAACTCTCAGCAGCACAACTGTGATAAGGCATACCAGACTTCTTTTTTGAACTGCAGAGGATAGGTTATTTTCTCCCAAATAAAACTTAAAAAAAAATACTAACCTTGAAAATTTATCTGGGACTTTAACTCACTAATGTTTAGTCCATATACAGTGGAATGGACTCAGAGTGACAAGGTATGTGGTCATACTATATTTCACTACAGTAGTTTCTCAATAAAGCCACCATGAGGCATCACAGTACACAAATCAGTTAAAATCACTCTTTCACAAATGAATTTGTTATGGTTTTACAAACTTCTTTTCTCCTGATCAACAGCTATCAGTGGTTTATATGTTCATGAACAGAACAAATCTAATAGCCCTAGGATGGCTTTTAAAGGCTCTTTTGCCTAAGATTAGAATGAGCTGCTGTGAGGCCGGGATGGTCTTTTCTAAGATCAAACTGTAATAAATTTAGGGCATTTGATAAACCGGCATGCCATGTAACAATGCATTATTGTTTTACAAATTCTTGCTGTGTTTTCACAGGACACGGGGAGCTGTACCAAAGCCATATTTTAGTTTATTATCTTTTAGCTATCAAAACCATGTTATACCACCAAATAAAGTAAAAATCAACTAGTAAGAAAATAACTTTAAAGTTAATATGTATAATGCATTACATATAGCTTTATTCTAACAATACATACACCATTTTAGTTCTTTAATCTTAACCATTTATAAACAATAACAACAAAAAGTCATATATTCCTGCTGTTAAGATGGTGCCATCAACTGGCTAAAAATGTTTTTTACATCACTTACGAGCTAAGCAGACTTCTATAGCAAAACACCAAGCCGGAAGTCTTACACCTTAGTTCCAGCTCTGCCACTCAAACTGCCTGGGTCCTAGTTCCTTCATCTAGGCCATGCGTTCTCAAATTTAAAATGATGGACTACAATACTCCAAGATTATGTGTAGTATCCCTTTTAAAGCTAAAATTTCATTATTCTCTTTGGATTTAAATTATCTGAATCTAAAACAACTTTATTTTTTATATTGTTGCGTGATTTTAAAAAAATCATAGATATTTCATCTCTATATAACACTAATTAACTTTAGAAGTTTACCATATGCTTAGAATGATTCAAGAAATAAGTTACTGAGGAGTAATTGTGTGTATGGCAATGTGCTTGACAATGTAGAAACACAAACAGAGAAAAGGTTATTTTATCCTGGGCCAGAAAACCATGCTTTAAACTTGAGGCATTGCAATTCAGTGGGAATCTGGACAGGTCCATACACCATGGAGTGGTACAAATGCCATGTGGGAAGCACAAGAGGTGGGACAGGGGAGTGAGTGGCCTGTAGACATATCAGCGTGGCCTCAGTAGACAGAATGAGCTGGGATGGAACACCACCTCCACCGTTTACCAGAACAATGACCTTGTGCAAGTTGCTAAGACTCTGAGACTCAGTGTCCTCATCTAAAGTGGAGATAATAAATACTTCCCACTTTACAGGATTGTTGTGTGGGGAGAAAAATGGGACCACTGGATTCATAATTTACATCACTGCCTAACTGAGGGTGGAGAGGAACTCCACCTAATTATCCTCAGGACTTTTATTTCCATACTCCACTTTGCATGAAAAGCCAAACTAAAGAAGAGAAAATTCATAGTTTCTACCACTTTCATCTTTATATGCTGTCTTCAGTAAACACGTGCTCTGGTTTTTTCAAAATGCAATTCTTCAACAAACCTCTTGTTTAGCCATTAATATGACACCCTGTCCCAAACTTGGTTTAAATACTCAAGTGAAAATTATAAAAATTAAGTTGAAGTAATGGGAATCTATAGAAATAAACACTCTAAATAAATTGCTTGTGTGTCAAACTTAAATCTTCTAAATAAAAAAGATTCTGGAGTGCTAATGTAATCAATCTTTTAGCATTCTCCCACAATATAACAATTACTAGACCTCTTTACTCTTGGGGAACTTTACGATAAAATCCTAACAAATAAAACCTTTCTATTATATAAAATATTAATTGAATAATTGATCCTAAATAACTTTTAGATAGAAATATCTTCTCTTTCATAATTGGCAGAAGTGCTGTATTGGATTCTCTAACTAGCCTATGAAACCTTCCATTCTACAAAGTACTAAACTAAAAGGTATTTTAAATTTAAAAAGAAAAAAAACTTTAGCACTTGCCTTCACTTCTTTGAAAACACCAATTGATACCAAATTATAATGTGAATGTGTTCCGGAAATGGGAGTAGCTCAGATATCTGGATATCACATTATATTTTCTAATTAATTTTCACTAAAATTTCAGAAATATGTCTCACAGGGGAAAAAAATGGTCCCAATAAAATAATCCAAATCTTACTTAAGAATCCGAACATACACTTCAAAGTTCATTCTTTGTTGTCAGTATGTGGTCCTTACGAACTTAATTTTCCATCACAAGCTGTGAAAAAAGTTAGAATACTTATTTAAGTGCACAAATGATTTAAGTATACCAGAAATTTAAGGCCCATTTAACTGATATTTTGTAGCCCACAGGGCATAAACAATTAATACCATATTTTTTATATCATTGCTATTCTAGATATTTATAATAACTTACCAGGTTGAAAGTAAAAAAAAAGAACAAACAAATCTTGGCTCAAAAAGATAAATTCTGCACTGCACAGGGACAGGGGACAACTCTCTAGAGAGTAGTCAGAATATCTGGGTTCTGGCCTCAGGGGAGCCACTGCACACTCAGTGACCTCAGTCAAGCTACTTAACAACTTTGAGCCTGTTCCTTCATCTGTAAAATGGGAATAATGACACTCTACCATCTACCTCAGAGCATGGTAATAAAGAGTAAATAAGATGTCAGTGAAATCATAATGTAAACTCTAAGTTACAATAACAAGTGTACAATATTATTACTACCATTCCTTTAAGGGTGACAGCCTTACAATAAAGATTTAATGACTAAATGACTAATAGGATGAAAGCAAAAAAGTCTTATCTGTTCAAGCCTTTATTTGTAGACCATGCCAAAGATGCCGGAGGGTGCTTGAAAGAAATTTTTTTATTCAACCCTGGGAAGCTTAGGCAGACCAGACTGTCTTTGTAAGGGCAAAGGGGAATTTCCTACATTGACAAGACATCATAAATGCAAATTAGAATATAGTAATTTATTGTATAGATGTGAAACTGCTTTAAATAAACACGTCCTAAATGAGACTGAACTACAGAGGGGAAAGGGGGTACCTGTCTTGACCAGTGTAACGGAGCCAAAAAAGGATGCCTTCATGTGGCCAGCTGCTAAGGGAGAGAGCTCTCAGCTTCTTCTCAAGGAGGAAATGTTTGTTCCCCTCAACTCTGATGATGCTCGATTAAATGCATGACAGATTTATTTTATGACCACAAGATATTTTTACCATCTTTTAAAAAGGAAGTCTGAATAAGAAAATTGTAAAAAGAGGAGAGAAAATATAAACTACCTTGTTTTATTTATTTGTAAATAAATTCAGTCCAAATTAGAATAGGTTGGGGCAATCCACGACATAGCCCAACCATTTAGTGATGGTGAAAAAAGTAACACGATAACAGCATGTATGGAATAATTCAATTGTAAATGCTATATTCTTGATTGGTGATACAGCAATAAAATTATGTTAATAATGACCTTTAAGTAAATATTTAAACTATGTGATTTGGCAGTTTTGCTCACTAGAGTACCTCTGTACAGGCAACACTGCCAGGGCTTACAATCATATTTACATATGACATAATCCCAGAATCACTGGCTTTGCTTCATTCAGAGCAGGATTCATTTATAGGCCTCTGATCTTGACACTGATCCATTCCTATAGGCTCAGGCCTTCTATACCCAGTACATAGTACAAAACAGAGCAATTCAATGCAACAAAAAATTAATTAGATAACTACTATACTGCATTGTGGGAGTAGGGGTACAAAGATGAGTAAGATCCAGATCCTATGGCTTAGGATGGTGACAGTTTTTGCTCAAAGATATAAGGTCACCAAAGCCATTCCTCGAAGATGTTCTTGCTAACGCTCTGTCCCCATGGGCTGTATCTTAGTAGAGCTCCTGGAACTTAACTTTTCATGCCATGGATCTATGGTCTCTGCCAGATCCTTCATGCTGAGCATACTGTCCGTATCCCTACAACCTATGCAGCCCTACTATGAGTCCCTACTATGTGGCAGGCACTTTTATGGACATGCAAGATAAAACGACGAACAAAAAACATTGTCTCTACTCTTCCCAGATCCCTCATGCTGAGCTGGACACTCTCCTCACACCTACCAAGCAGCCTAATTCTACACAGTCATTTAACAGCATCTATTGAGCTCCTACCACATTCTAGACACTGGAAATACAGCAGTGAACAGCCCCCCACTAGGTCCATTTTCTGATACGTTAAAATAAGTATTTTTTGAGGATGCCTAATCATTTAGCTGTACAATCAAAATTTAAAGTTTAAGTCCCTCCCAATTTCCCCTCCCTGATCATCTCCTATCACTCTATATTCTCCATCAATACTATAGCATCTTTACTTTCTATTTTATATTTGATGTATATATGTCACTGATATACTATAAACATCCTGAGACCAGAGCCCCTTTTTATTCTGTAAGCTCCAGAATTCCTAACCCAGCTTTACACATTATGGGTACTCAATAAACACACACTGCATAAAATAAAGACAATATGTGGAACCTAGAATTACCAAACAGATATGACAGAGGACAATTTTTTGCCTTACTAAAGACTGTTCCTCTTCACAAAATGATTAGTACTGTTTTCTTTTACACAGCTCCCCTATGTGTACTTTATAGATCATTGATCACTTAATACAGAGACCTGGGAATAGTAAAACTTCAATTTGTAAAACCAATAGCCACTGCTAATTGAAGATCAATTAGAAATAAATATGAAGCACTGTGAAATTATAATATGTCAATAAAAAACACAGTCCCATTTGAAAAACTAAGTCAAAACTTTTCAGGAAAACATCTATTTAATGAAGAAAAATATATATCCTCATAATTCTTAAGACCTACATAATAGACTTAAAAGCCTTAAAAAAGACTTAATAGCTATATTTTATATATATATATATATATCAGAAATGACATCCAAGGTCACATTTTAAAAGATTAAAGAAAAGGAAACAACAACAACTGATTCATGATCACAGTTCCTTATGCAGTAAACTTATCATTCTATGTGTGAGACCGGGCCCTCACATGCGTAATTCTGTGCTCATGTGTGATCCCATTCTCCAAACTTTTCAAACTACAGAAAACTCAGATGAATTTGCATTATTCATGCAGAGATTATATGTAGAAAATTGTGAAAATAAAACAAAACCCTGGTCCTACAACAACCTGAACATGTTCTCTGGGTCTAAGCATGTATAGCATAGCACCAAATGAGATGAGAATGTATGCCCACATATAAAACTTACTAAGAAGTTCATTATTACCATGAAGACTGGTAAATAATGAGATCCGAATAGTTGTATTTCCATGATGCCAAACAGCCCCAAGACAAAGAATGGAAGAAAGACTCACAAGTTATTATTCTGTGTGTCTCCGTTCCTCTTTGCTGCTTTAAAGTAAACATCAGGGTCATTATCAATGTTGTGAGCTTATGAAGAAATTTTTCCCAGATCAGCTTCTTCTTTATGATTTCACTTATGAATATATTTGTTTGTTATTAATGCACTCAGGGTTAGCATCTGGAACACTGAGCACAATATTTTAGAAACAAAGTTTTAATCTAAACTGGGCTGTTGTCCAGAAGTGACCAGCCAAATGAGAGCAACAAATAAAACTGGGTAAAAACACCTAAATTCTGAGGTATAATAAATACAAAAATCATGAGTAAAAGATCAGACCCAGGTAACTATAAAAAAGATGGACCAAACTCATGGGTGCCCTCCAGGCCATCATGGCTTACTAAACCACGAGAGAAACCACAACTGTAAGCACAGTTTGAAAATATCATGGAATACTTGAAAACTGCTTGATGTAAGCATTAAGTATAATTTATAACCTATAATCTCTTATGGATAGAAAAACAAATTTTCACCTCTTTGAAATTCCATGTTGTGCTAGTAATTGGACTAGAAATCTTATTAATATAATTAGTATAATTTAAGTAAAAGTATTAGCTACAGTAGGTTATTACAGTTTACTGATAGGTGTTTGAAGCCTTTTATATCTAGTTCAAACTTACTATTCTATTAAGTATGCTTTTAACATTATTTGGTATATGTAGAATCCTCTTTGAGCTGTTATATAGTCAAACACTTCGCTTTGGTTTAATCAATCATGTTGTCATTACCAATTGTGACATTAATTGCAATAAATAAAAAGAAAGTCTAAAACACTTTACTAAAATATAAGTTTAAAATAAGTTTAGAGTTTTATCAAAAAAAAAAAATGCCAGTGGCCTTTCAAATACACCAGAAGCCAAAAGGACTTTGGCTTCTGGTGTATTTGAAAGGACACTTTTTTAAGAAAAGTGAAATTAGGGTTAGAAGCTTAAATCTCTAAAATTGTCCAGTGAATTAGTTTTACAAACTTAATAGTAATTAGGGCAAGCACAGTGCCACAGCAAGAAACTCCCCTCATATTTCAACATCTAGCTTCTATGCTGGAATTAGTCAATTTTTCACTGATATTTGCTACATACTACTTTATTGCATATCTATTAGAACAATTAGAATCAATTAACTTATATAATAGATATTTTTATCTACTGGCCTTTTCCAGTCAGTAAAACCTCTCTGCTTTACGGACAAGAGTTGTTCTACATTCATGTTTATATTCCCAAAGTCTAGGCCAAGCACCAACACACTGTAGACACTCAAACCGTGAACACCAAATTAAATTGATAATAGTTTTTGCCACCCAAGTCTCACCAACACTTGACCAATTAAATAATTTGGAAAACGTTGTTCTTTGAACAAGATCAAGAAAACAAGCAGAAAGAAAGGTGTCAAATGCCATAAAACTTCTAATTCAGTGTGCCAACCTACTTGAATGAGAACAGTATGAAAGTGTTTTATTGCAGGGGAATGAAACACAACAAATGGAAGCCCAGCACCTTCTGTAAAGTATCATTTGCCTAACAGACTGTAGGAAGAGCTAACTCCTAATAAGATTCTCATTCACAAAAGCTACTCTGCTAAAATAGACATAAACACCCTATTTACATGTTCCATGGATCACAGAAAAAAGCAGCTTAAAAAAAAAAAAAAAAAAGAATGACGAACTTTTAATCTTCTATATCTGAATTAGGCTCTGACTTTGCTGAATTTGCAAAGATAAAAGAATTTAATTTCAGATGAATGGGGCTCTTAGTATAAAAAAGCAACATGTTACTTTGTATTTTCTAAGTGATTTGTTACTTATATAAATGTGTCATTTATAAAATATCTTCTATTTATCACAGCAGAAGTAAGTTTTTTGAGCAAAACAAATCAGAAATACCCTTAAACCACTTTCAAAACTGAAGAATTAGAACTTTTGACTGACCCTGTATCTAATTCATGTTTGATCAAACACTCTAAAATGAAGGCCATGAATCTGCTTATTAATTTTCCCACTAATATTGAATTTTTTTTCAAAGCGAATGTCAGAAGTATTTTATAACACTATACATGTTATAACTGTTAAATTCCTCTAGTAAGATATATTCACTGATTAAGTAGAGCACAAACGTCATAGAATATTCAGCTAGGAAAACTCAACTCCTCATGAAAGAACAAATAATTCCTACTGATGTACCAGACAGATTAATAAATATTAAAAATAACAGATGCTATAGACATTTCTATACTAGATATACTAATTAAAAACAAAGCTGACTAAACATCAATTTTTAAACTAAGTTTTGGGCAGGCTTACTTAGTCTTTGGCAATGATCTTACAGGATGAAAATTTACAACAGGCCCCAGGTCAGAGACTTTTTCACCTAATTCCCTTAAAAGTGATAAAAAGCAGAGTTCCTTCCAACCTTATCACTTCAAAATGAAGATTTCTCTTTTGGGAGAAAAAGAAAATTGGGGGGAATTCTTGGCTGAAAGTTGCTCCAACCCTTTCATTTCTAACTACTTGGAATGCAGCCCTAATGGCAGATAGAGATACATCTACATTTCTATACTAGATATACTAACTAAAAAGAAAGCTGACTAAACATCAGCTTAGATCAGAGATAGAAAAAGCCCCAGAAGACTGTGGCACTGCAGATAGGCAGTCTTAAGCCTGGAATGATCACTTAGTAGCTGTGTGACCTCCGAGAAGTTATTCAACCTGAAATTTAGTTTTCTCATCATTAAAATAGGGTACTTCTCCTCAGAAAGTTGTTGTGAAAAACAAGTAGTACAAATAAAACTTATACCTCATAAGGAGGCCCTCAGTCCAGATTATCTTTCTCCCTTTCTCCCAAAGTAAAATACTACTTGGGAAACTCTTCTAAAAACTGTATTCAACTTTCCCTGAAGTACCAATGAAACTGCATGGTCATGCTACAATTTGAAAAATGAAAATGTGTGAATAAGGAGTTTACTTCACTTTATTTCATAAAAACAGCAGATGTCTTTATTTCACATAGCCCTGCTAACGGTCCCTTATAATCCCTTTCTAATTGACACTTATATGTAGGCAAGTGTATAGGTCTCAAACTCATTTATCAACAATTTTATTATATGGGCAGTGATAAACATTAAAAGGACTCAGAAACTACAAACAAATCTTTAAAAGAAAGTTTAGGCTGGGCACAGTGGCTCACGCCTGTAATCCTAGCACTCTGGGAGGCCGAGGCAGGAGGATCGCTCAAGGTCAGGAGTTCAAAACCAGCCTGAGCAAGAGCGAAACCCGTCTCTACTAAAAATACAAAGAAATTAATTGGCCAACTGAAAAAAATAAAAATAAAAAAAAAATTAGCTGGGCATGGTGGCGCATGCCTGTAGTCCCAGCTACTCAGGAGGCTGAGACAGAAGGATCGCGTGAGCCCAGGAGTTTGAGGTTGCTGTGAGCTAGGCTGACGCCACACCACTCTAGCCCAGGCAACAGAGTGAGACCCTGTCTCAAAAAAAAAAAAAAAAGAAAGTTTAACTCCGTATTACCATTCCAAAATGTGTTTAGTATTCCAAAATACTCGAATTGTAGTATTAGAATTAGGCAGCATTACAGATGCACATTACTGAATATAATAGGCTGAGAGAAAAAGAAGAGATGAGAGAAGGAAATTAAGGGAAGGGTGGAGGGAGAGGAAGGAAGAAAGGGATAGATGGGCAGGAAGGGAAAAGGAGTAGGAAAGAAAGGAAGAAAACAGTATTTCAGTAACTCAAAAGATAAGCAAAGTTTGACAGCTGGATGTAGAAAATTATTTTCTCATTTTGTTCCATGCTCCACCACATTCCCTTTGCAGTCAATGAAAACTCTACACTTGGGTGAGTTTTGAGAGGCACACCAAAAGCTGAAAACCAACTCAGCATTTTTGAATATTAAAAGAATCCAGCATTGCTAATAAAACTCCCTCTGAATTACTCAATCTGTGGCTTTTCTACACTAAGGAATGTAGTCATATAAATAAATAATGAAAGTCATATCAATAAACAATTCTTTAGCATTAACAGTTTCAGTCTAATACCAAATGAAGATTGACTTAAATTTTACCATAACAACAAACTAGATAAATCTATTACTTAATTCCTAGAGTATCATATAGACCCTTCCCCTTGGCATACTTTTCATTTTTCTTTTACAGGAAATTAAAAGTAAAAGGCAAGATCTTAATATTTCACAATTAATTATTGAAAATAAAGGTACCTAGAACCTCTATAAAACATAACCTGAAAAACATTCTCACCTGAGAATAAACGAGATTTGCAGAAAACACTTTCTATTCTTATTTTCCTGATAGATGGAAAGAAACAAGAGCAAGTGGTAATAAAGGAAATATAACCCCTTCATGAAAGTTCCAATAACAGCAAACTATAATAAAAGCAGCCTAAATTTTGTTCAACATTATATAAAATACATTCAACGTTGTAGAGGTTTCAAATGTTATGTAGATTTTAGTATGTGTTTAATAAAACTAAAAACTATAACAACAGCAAAGGAATCATGTCTAAATGGAATATATGGGGTTCGCTGAAATGTGAACTAACAAGCCTCCGAAGGTGCTTAAGCTTTCCTTAATCTGGGAGCCTTTCATTCTGCAACTCAGGTGGTACAAATGACATTTACTATTACCATTTTGCTCACCTAATTTTATATCCTGTTAGGCCTTACACTCTTATATTTGGAGCCACAGAGTTTCAACATTTGACCATTTGATTGAGTTAATATATAATGTTAAAAACTCTTCCATGATTCACCAGTTTGCAATGAACTCAAAATGTTCAGATGATCAGTGACCAAAATTAGCAAAAAGAACTTTCACTGGGTTAAATGGATAGGAATATCAAATAATTTCACTCTGTGGATTAAAGAAGTTAATACAGTAGGATCACAATCCCTTATTTAAAATCCGTAGGTCCAGATATGTTTCAGGATTCTGATTTTTGTGAGTTTTAAAAAGGTAAAGTAATGCATATAGCACATATTATGTAACATTCCCAGGTAGATCTAGGATAACAGCTCATAACCAATCAATACTGTTACTTCTACAACAAAAAAAAGTATTAGGATATTAAGTATGAAATGTCTGATTTCCTTAAGTACTAAGTTTGACAGTTGATATCGCTGACATTTCACTTTGACATGTCTTGTTTTATTTTTATTGTGAAGGTACATCCTCATCCTTTCAAATGCATGGTTTAGCTTGTGATTATCTCTCAAAAAAAGTTTTAGAGCAATTTTTGTGAAACCATGGATAAGTCAAAGATTCACGTTATTTTCAAATGAGTCCTGTCATGGAACAAATGCAGTGCAGACAGCTTGAAATATTGAAGTGTTTGGGAAGGATGTGGCTAATGAACACAGTGTAGATCATTTGAGATGTTCCATTTTGGTGATCTTAATCTTGAAAAGAGGCCAAATGGGCAACCTGACATCAAGGTGGGTAAGAATGAGCTGAAAGCTGTAATGGAAGAGAATCCATCTCAAACTATACATGAATTAACAGCAAGTTTTGATGTTACTATTCCAACAATATTGGGCTATCTGAAATAAATCAGCAAGGTAAAGAAGTTGGATAGATGGGTACCACATGAATTAAATGCTCATCAGAAGAGAAATCGTCTCAAAGCTTGACTTTCTTTGCTATCACGACATAAAGGCGAACTATTTCTATACCATGTTGTTATGTGTGATGAAAAATAGATTCTTTTTGACAATCTCAAGTATTCAGCACAATGGTTGGAAAAAGATGAAGTGCTGAAATACAGTCCAAAACTGAATATTAATCAAAAAAAGCTAATGGTGTCTGTTTGGTGGTCCAACGCTGGTATTATCCACTACAGCTTCATGAAACTTGGTCAATCTATTACAGTGGATGTCTACTGCAACCAATTGGACAAAATGATGAGGATGTTTGCAATTAAGCAGACAAAACTGGTCAACAGAGACAAGCCAATCTTCTCGCAAGACAACACTCGACCACATGTCGCACAAACAATGCTGCTCAAACTACAGAGGCTGGACTTGGAAACTCTGTCATCTACCATATTCATCAGACCCTGCACCAACAGACTACAACTTCTTCCAGGCTTTGGACCACTTCTTGCAAGGAAAAATATTCAATTCTCAACAAACTGTGGAAAATGCTTTTTGCAATTTCATCACCACTTGCTCTCCAGGCTTCTTCACTGCTGGCATAAACAAGCTACCATTAAGATGGCAAAACTGTGTCGATAGTTTAGGCACATACTTTGATTAACTGTACTGCTTCTTGTTTAAGATATAATAAACTACACTTTTGATTCAAAATTGGACATTTCATATTTAATGATCTAATAAAAACATTCCTTCTAAGTGGGCTTAAAAACTACTTCAAGCAGTCCTATGAAAGTCTGGGTTAGGTAATGCTACCAAATGAATCATGACACCAAATTTTTGGAGGGGGGAAAAAAAACTTTTAGTTTGTCAGAGCTTTTTATTTTTTTGTTTTTATTTATTTATTTATCTTTTTTTGAGACAGAGTCTCACTCTCTCACCCTGAGTGCAGTGGCATCATCATAGCTCACTGCAACATCAAACTCCTAGGCTCAAGCAATCTCCTGCCTCAGCCTCCCAAGCAGCTGGGACTATCGGTGCATCAAAACGCCCAGCTAATTTTTCTATTTTTTCAGTAGAGACAGGGTCTTGCTCTTGCTCAAGCTGCTCCCAAACTTCTGAATTCAAGCAACCCTCCAGCCTTGGCCTCCCAGAGTGCTAGGATTACAGGCATGAGTCAAGGCACTCCACCTGTCAGCGCTTTTTAAATAAAGGATTGTGAATCTATTTCCAATACTACTAATCATTAAAGTAATGTACAAAGGCATTTTCAAAATATACAGAGTTTATAAATTTATCTGCAATCAAAAAAGTATGGCAAATTAAAGTTTAGCAAAGCAGAAGATGTTCCTGGCAAATATAACCTTAAAAATCACGAAATGCTAAAGTTAATTTTAATACTCATCATATAAATTAAATGATTGTTGAGACTACTTAAAAAAATTTCTGTTAACAGCAATGGGTATTTGAGTAAGACAATACTGTTTGAGAACCCTGATACCTGTAGTCTTACGTACTTTCTTTACATTTAACCACATTTGCATTTTCCCTAGCCTTTGGTTTTCACAGTGCTTGAGATTTCAGGAATTTGGTGTATTTCCCATTTATCTTCTCCTTAGCTTGCCCCTCTTTTTTCATTTAAATGCTATTTTGTGCAATGTAATTTGTTAAGCACTACATATTTAACACTTCTCAATCTTCAGGCCTTGACACAAGGATAAGTTTTAATTGTTATGAGGCATGCCTTAAGTAATTAGTTAGAACATTTAAAGTACCACAGTTTACAAACAATTTTACATGTGTTTAAGTATATTCAAGGTTTTCATTATGATAACATTATTCTCACTTGCATTCTGATATACTTTCTTGATTTGAAAAAAAGGGAGTAGCTTTATCACACTGTCTACTACCTCTAAAACCCACAGCATCATTTACCTATGTCTTTTAACCAGAGAAATCATAATGTCCCCTGGGTAAACATCAGTCACACGTATCTTGATGGAAGAAAGTTTGAGAACTAATTCTCTAAAACATTCTAATACGTATCAAAGTTACCAAAGAGAATGTTCAGTGCTGTCTAGCCACTAATCACCTTGAAATATGAAAAGAGCTGTTCTCCTATCTTATACCATGCCTTTTAAAAGAACTGGGAAAATCATTCTCCAAATCTGCAGGAGCACTGGACTTTACTGTGCTATGCTTCAGCTTTTCTTTTCTCCTTCTGGTTATTCTTATTATTTCCTTTTCTAACAAATTACTTGTCCAGCACCTCATATCTAGTTAAAAACATACCAGTGATTGATGATACCTGAGTTAAGAATCACTTTAGAGAAAAGAAAAACTAAAAGGCAGAGCTTTGAGAAATTTCAAACAGTGAGGGTTGGGGTGAGGTGAGCTATAACTATAAAAACTAATACTCTATACTGAGTGCTGACTATGAATAAGGGTCATTACATACATTGTCTTGTGTAATTCTCACATAATTGTATGGTAAATATTAATATGCCTATTTTACACATACAAGAACGAAAGTGTAAGAAATGACAAGTGACATGCCCAAAGTCCCTCAGCTGCTAAGTAACAGAGGGAAGAGTGGAACCTAGGGCTCTTTGGCTACAAAGCCTCTGTTCCTTGTACTACATCTGCTACTACAGGAATATATATCTACAGAGGGTAACAAGGACCCTCTCAGTTTTGCAAACATGCTGATCCTGAAATACAGCCAACCAATGGTGAAGCTGGAAGCGACCTCAGAAGTCAATGAACTCTAACTCCACCTTCAGAGCACGACTCCCACTCAATCTTTAGCCATCTGTCCCTTCTACCAGAGTTGCTCAAAGTTAAGTCAGAGAATCTTCCATCTGCTTCAGAATCACCTTATGTATTAGCTAAAATCTATTCTTTGACCCCACCCCAGAAACACTGAATCAGAGTATCTGGGAATGGGGCCTAAGGACCTCCATTTTAACAAGCATTCTAGGTTGGTGTTCTTCAAACTATAAGTCACAAAATCAATTTAGTGGATGACACCCAGTATTTTTTGTTTAATAAAACTGCTTGGAACAGATTAGATTTATAAAGATTTAGTAAGGAATAGAAAATATCAGAGGGTACTACACTTTGTACTGTTTCAGAAAACTTTTGTTTCAATTCTTTTATATGGATTGGGATATAAAAGATATTTTAACCATATAGCCCAGTCAAACACATTTGAGAAATACAGCTGGTCATCCTCATTGTTATTTCACCTTTAAAATAAGTTATTGGGGCCAGGCACAGTGGCTCACACCTGTTAGCCCAGCACTCTGGGATGCCAAGCCAGGAGGATCACTTGAGGCTAGGAGTTCTAGACCAGCTTAGATAACACAGTGAGAACCTCTCTCTACAAAAAATAATAAAATTAGCCAGGTATGACGGTGCACACCTGTAGTCCCAGCTACTCGGGAGGCTCAGGTAGGAGGATTGCTTGAGCCGAAGAGTTTGAAGTTGCAGTGAGTTATGATCATGCCACTGCACTTCAATCTGGGCAACAGAATAAGACCCCATCTCTTTAAAAAAAAAAAAAAAGTTATTGGTCTTTTATTTAATTATTCCTTTTATAAAAACACAACTCTGTATGTTCTTTTTAGGATCTCAGTTATTCCATTCCAGAGGCTTCAGTTTTATTCCCTGATCTTTTCATCCAAAGATCATGTTTAACTATTAGTTTAATTATTTAACATTCTTAAATATTTTTAATTTTTAAAGATTTCATAAAATCCAACTCATTCTTAATTTTTACTTTGTGTTTTATACAACCTTCTCACTATCTGAAGTTATTTCACTACCTAGATTCCTGAACTGACTCACATAATTTTAACTTAAGTTTGTATTTCATAGGTGTGTCAATGCTTCACGGTCTACATTTAATCCTTCGAGTCTTTCATTCCCTCATTCTCTCATCTTCTATGTATGTATGTATACTTTTAGATATAATTCTTTACTGGCTTGCCTTCTCTTGCATTCCTTTGTGTAACTGGCACTTATTTCAATTCTTACTTTATCTTTCACTTTGAAAGAAAAAAAATGAAAACAATCCCCACTAATACATGAGGATTTTCTGAGTATATCTCTACACTTTTAAAATAATGTACTGGCATTTCAAGAAACTGTAATTGCCTTCTAAAGGATAATATGATCACATATGAATGGTGAGTGAAGTTGTAATCAAAAAGTGCTTTCCTCGGGTATGATTTAAAATATAGAAATATCTACGATTTGACACAGTATGTGATGACTGCCCTTGAGGTAGTACAGACCCACTGACTGAATTACAGTCACACAGTCTTCAAGGTGGAAGAACCTCCATTCGGTCTTAGCCTTAGTCTTTACTTACTACCTTCAGAGCAGTGTTCCTCAAAGTACAGCCTGAGGATGACCTGCATCTGATTTACTTGGGACACTCGATAAAACAAAGCAGTAAAATTACAATGTTTTTACTGAAGTTGGGTTTGTTTTCATTTCACAGTGAGAAGAAGGAATGTGACTAGAAATATAGGAGAAATACCACTCAGACCTATTTTTAAAGGTGCCTTTATTGGTAAAATGTTAAAAAATGAGGACTTCAAACTACAAATTCATGAAAAGTTTCTTCTTCTTAAGTACCTGCTTAAGTTTAAATCTTAAAACATAAGTGGTGGTGAAATATGTCAAAATTAACTGTCTAAACTTAATAATATAGAATACTTAAATATCACAGTTGTAAACATTTTTGTACTTTTGTAAGACATTAATAATAATTTCAGGGATTTCCTTTAGTGCAGCAAAAACAGGCACATCTGTAATGAGACTGTTTTCAAACAGTTTTTTTAAATAGGTTGAGCTGTCCAATCTTTATTATTTCTAGTAAAGAATTCTAATATGAAAGTAATTGATATTCATGACAAGATCCACTTAAAAATATAGCCCTTGCTTTAATAAATGCTCTTTATGAAATGTAGGAAAATGCATACTTTAAGTATGCTGGTTAATGACTAATAATTAGAAATTGTTCGTGATTTTATTGAAAAGTATGGCTTTATAAATACTTTAGCCACTAAATTAGATTTTCAGGAGTTGTGCCACATTATTTTAAGGCCTTCTGTTGCTTCTTTACTACATATAGAAAAACTTGTCAATTACATAGTTAATTTCTGCACAGGCCAACCATAATTACATATGCATCCTGGCTCTCACTCAAAGCTTTTAAATTCAAAGTCTAAAC
Source organism: Lepilemur ruficaudatus (assembly GCA_963574885.1). Classification (NCBI taxonomy): domain Eukaryota; kingdom Metazoa; phylum Chordata; class Mammalia; order Primates; family Lepilemuridae; genus Lepilemur; species Lepilemur ruficaudatus. The sequence goes on along the minus strand of CAUYRT010094253.1, from coordinate 47,552 downwards.
AAATCTGTTTCAATGGATTAAGTATAAAGATCAGGTCTATAAGGTCAAAGGCGCTATATATACACTTTTCAAAATATGTTACAAGCACAACTATCCGAAAAATTCTTAAATCTGAAACTGTGTTTTACAAAATTTGGATACAAAGATCAAGATAGATTCTTCTTAAAGTCTCAAAAATTACAAATTTTAAAAATTGAGTCTCTAATAGAAGAAGATTCTTCCTAAAACTGCCACACTACCTCTGAAGATGTGGAAGAGCCATCTTTTCATTAGCTAGCATTAAATGTAAAATGCAAATTAAGGCTTCAGTTTCAGAAACAGAGATATGCAAACTAAAAAAATGGGAAGTTTGGAAACTCTTGGAGATGGAGAAGCAAAAACTTTAAATTCTTATTTTGATAAGTAAACCTCAAATCTAATAAACATATTTTAGATGCAAATAAGTGGTAATTCATTGTCAAAGTGACTTTTTTAGATCACTATTACAAGATTTACACTATCAACACTACTTGATTGACTTCAAAGACGAAGACTGTTCTTGAAAATATTATTTTAATGAAGCAGTCATTTGATACCTCAAAGAAATATAAGAGCTCATCAGATTGCTTTTATTCTGGACATTACTAATTCCCATATTAATTTTTGAATTGGTTAAATACATTTCCATGGGGAAAGAAGTAACATTAAAAGTTTCCTGTGGTCAAGAAAATAATGTGCCTCACATGTATGAATGTGGTATTCTTTACTAATCAGGAATGCATTTTGAATACTCTTGCCATATGTTCAAAAATGAAAAATTTCTTTTCCAAACAAGTTTCAAAAAATCAAATACACTGAAATCTACATATTTTGGTGTGCACTAAATTCATTGTATAGAACCATCTCATTCCAACCACTCCAATTGGCCTGTTATGTATGTGACATATTCTGAATCTCCAATTGAACAAACCACCTAATTATCAGCAGCAGTAATGCTGTAACCAATGCTTACATTCCATAAAAAATGTTGGACATAGAACTTATATGGATCATCTAAAGTCCACAGTAAAATCAGAGTATATTTTGTTATCAAATGGAGACTACCAGAAAGGCCTGGTCTTCAAACTCAATTCCTCCTAATACTAAGACAATATTTTGTTAATGTATACAATATCCCAGCAATCCAGGAAACAAAACAAAGTTCCTGAATTTTCTTTCGTGGAAAACTGAATTCATTTTCATTCACAAAATACAATCTCCAAATTCACTATGGTAATATCACAAAGCACCACAGCTGATTTATACAATTTAGTACCAACTAGTTTTCTTAACATAGGAGCAACTCAGAGTACCTGAGAATTCCTTTACAATGGAGGGGCAAACTTACAAGTTGGTTTTCTGCAGTTTGGGCTCACTATACAGCTTTCAAATGCTCTATAACCCTCCATCTTCACCTAAACCATTACCTCTCACAAATAAATTTTTCACACAGTGTCCCACACATATTTTGCCAGTGTTTCCATTTGGGAGGCATATATCCAAAAAAGGCACTTAACAGGTCTCAAAGTAGCTGCTTATTATATATGCAGGCTACTAAAATGTTCCTAATTTCTCCTAATATATAAATTTTGAATGAAATTATGATCTCTTTTGAATCAAGCTACTGCACTAGATGCTAAATTTACTACATTGCCCAATCCACCCCTCCCCACCTCAAAAAGTAACTGTTACAAACACCACAGGTTACTCAAGAAAGAGAACCTGGGAGAGGTACAGTAAGCAAATGTCAGTCACTAAAATTAAAGAAGACTTCTGCACAATGCTTCCTTGGGTTTTCAATAATTCTTTCCACACATACACTGCACTTTCTGTAGTATTGCCTAGCATTAAATTAGACCTTCAACTTTGCGTAAAATTTCATTATCAATTAAAATGTCTGTTTGAAAATAAGTGTTCAAATGATAATCACTTGTAAATAAACATGAAATGAACATTTAAATTATCTTAAAATAATAATAACCCGCAGCTGAATTCTAAACACTAAGAATCATAAATTGACTTCTGCTGTGGGAAACTCGGTGTGACAAGGTTTCTGGGGTGTTGTAACCCCAATAAAGCATCTTCCTATGTCAACAATAAAGACCCTTATCCTTATGTCATTACTAATAATCATCCAGCTTCCCTGGATGAAGAGTTTGCATACTTACCCAGGAAGGCAAAAGGAAAGTACACAGGGAGGAAGGTGAACTGCAGCAAAGCCTTTGTCATATGATAGTGACCTATAAAGTATCAAATAAAGGTACATCATCAGTATGGCAGAGCTTTACAATAGTAGAGTCCCAAGTCCTGTAACATCTGTGAAAGAGGGGAACGGAAGCCCAGGAGCCAGCTAGCTCCCCATGAACCTCTCCCCTTTCTCCACTCCCCACCACTGGAGAACAGTGGGGACAGGAAAGGCAAAGAAGCTCTCTGTATTCAAAGGGCAGAGGCTGGGGGGCAGCCCAGCTGGCATTCCAGGGTGTCTCCAGCACCCTCGCTTCCTACTCCCCATATGTACAAAGCAGAAAGTTGATCCATTCCCACACTGTGATCCTTCATCAACTTGCACAAGTGATCACCGCCCCCAGGACAAACACACCAGTAACCAAATCATAGCGATCGATAGGTAGCCCGAGCCTCGCCTTGCCCAGGAGCCGGCAGGAGGTGCCACCGCGGCGGCGGCAGCAGCGGGGCCAGGTATCGCAGCCCCTCAGTCTTGCAGACCTGGGCGGCCACAGCCATCTCCCAAACGCCTGGTTCGGGTCACAATCCCGAGATTGTAGATCGGAACCGACCCGGGAAAACACATTCGCCAGAGCCCACAGCGACAAGTGCAGGGCCACCAGGTCTGTGAGGTCGGGTGGGGGTAGCTAGGAAACCAAGAGGGAGGAAGGGAGCGAGGGATCCCACCCCGGCTTTGTTGCTGGTCACCATCAAGTTTGCATCTTACTACAAAATGTCGATCTTAAAGGCTGACAAGACAGAGACAGAGGCAGAGGGAGAAAGAGAAAGGGAATAGAGTCCATCTTGCTTTGGGGAAGAGGGGGGAGAAAAAAATGAAGTGCAAATCCCACACTCTGGGCGTAAAAGTCTTCTAAACACCTTTCCATAACGGAGGAGCAACGAGTGGGGTGTCCCCATTGCCCGTGCCTACTCGAACTGGCGGCAGTCTGGGCTGAAAACGCCTCCCTCTCCTCCTCTTCCTCCTCCTTCCCCTCCTCCTCCCTCTTCTTCTTCTCCTCCTCCTCCTCCTCCCGCGGGCCCGGCGAAGATCCCGCCGCCACTGCTTCTGCCTCCGCTGCCCCCCAGGGAGGCACCGCCGGCGCCCGGCCCAGCGCTGCCATTCCGGGCTTGGACCGCGCGGCGCGCGTGGGGCTGGGCGCGGGGTGGCCGCGCAGGGACGTCCGCGCTGGGGACCCCCCGCACCCCTCGGCCGCCGGCTGGCTACAAAAGTCGCGCGAGCAGAGGTGGCGGCGGCGCGCAGAGGGGGGAGCGCGCGTGGGGGCCCCCACGCCGCGAGTGGGCAACCCCAGGGGATGGCGAAGAACGCCCCTCCCCGCGGGGGAAAGTACCCCAGTCCCCGTCAGCCAGCCCGGGGAACGACAGCCCGGCGTCCGCGGCCGGGAGACGAGAACTGGACGTGTCATTAGCAGGACAGGCAATGGTTTCAAAGCCCCAGGCCAATGACCATTAGCAGAGGCAGAGCTCGCTCCGTCCCCATCCCCCACAACCTCCACCCACCTTCCCTTTCGCACCCCCCCCACCTCCACCCCACCTCGCGAAACTTTTCAACAAGATCCACCTGGACTAATTCGTCCCCAAACAGTTAAAATATTGACTAGACCCTACACACCGGGAAGGAAGGGGAATGCATGTTTTATTTTCCTTTCTACAGAAAGGAAAGCAAAAAATAGCTTCTCTCTCTGTCTCTCCCTCTCCCCCCCCCTCTGTCGTACATGTTGTGTCTTAGCTTTTTGCATCGTTTCGTTTTACCTTCCTCATTTAGCAGAAATGATCGCGGATATTTCACACACAAACGTGTTCCAGATTCTTGGATTCAGGGTCCTTGTAAATTACAGGACTCAGGTTCGGTCTCAGTTACGTTAAGTTTCATACAATACCAAAATAATAAAAAATAATAATAAATTTCTGAGGGTGAGTGAGCGCGACGAGGTGGAGGAGGAAAAGAAACCTCGAGTCTGATTTCTGTAATTTACAGCGACCCGGATCGCGGCAAATAACAGTGTAACACGAGTGTGGCTTAAGAGGGCTGGGGAGCTCTTTCTAGAGGCATCGACCCCATCCCCGGATAAAGGATCTGCAAGTTTTCTGTCATCGCGACCATGCAAAGCCATAACTTACCTTCAGAAATAAGACTTTAAACGGCCAAGGCCTTCCTCCTCCCCTCCACCACCACCCTCAGCCTCGCTCTCTCCACCTTAAACTTATTGACACAACATAATCCCACATTCAAGCAAAATCCTGACACAGCCTCCCTCCTCCTCTTCCCCCTCGCTCTCTCTCTCCCTCTCTCGCTGCTCTCGCTCTCTCCCCCTCTCCCCCTCCCTCCCCCTTCTCTCTCCCCTTCTCCCTCGCCCTCTTCCCCCTCTCCTCCTATTCTTCCTCCAGGCTACTCTGGCACTGGAACGGCACTTTCTCTACTCGCCGCGCATTTGGTTAGGGCTGGGGGGTGAGAGGGCACTGATCCGCGGGGCCGGAACACCCAAATCCCAACTCTCCAGATGAACGAGCAACTGGGCTGCTGTTCCCGGTCACCAATGCACACGAAACGTTCGATAAATCCACCGAGGGCTGGCTGCTCGTACCTTCCTCCCGTGCCCCTGCTCCCCAGGCCCCACCTCCCCGGCAGCCGAGACCAGGCTGGGCTCCACGTACTTTCGTCGAGATGAAGTTTGGGGCTCCCCGGGCGGCCACGAGCCGCCGCCGGCGTGAGGGCTCTGTTGTTGTTTTCCTGGGGCTGCTCCAGCCCGCGCCCCGGCTCCCTGCCCCTCTCGGGCGGCGCAGCCTGTGTGCCGAGAGGTGCTGGTTGCAAACGCAGCCTGGCACCGGCTGGCCTACTACTCCCCAGCCCGGCCCCCAGCCTCCCGCTCGCAGGGCACTGCCGCGGCGCCCCCCGGGCCCCCGGCCCCCGCGGCGCGGCCGCCGCGACCCTCGCCCCCGACCTCTCCCGACCCAAAGTTTTGGCGGAGGGGGAAAGTGCCCAGGGAGCGGGCCGGCTGGCGGCGGCTCCGGACGCGCGGGGTTCCCTCCGTCTTCCTCAAGTCCACCCTACCGGCTGCCGCCGCTGCCGCTGCTCCTGCCGCGGAGTCCTTGGGGCTGCAGCCCGGCGGCTCTCAAGTGAGTAGGAAAACAGAAAGTGCGGGGAGAGCGCCCCGGGAGGGCTGGGGATGGGGGGCGCCTACCTCGCGGGCTCGCCGGGCGTGAGGGCGTGTGTGTGGCTCGCCCTCAGCGGCCAGTCAGGGTTTCTCTATGGGAAAGTGGAGAGGAGCTCGCGGAGCCGCTCTGCCTCCGCTTCACTGTACACTGCTCCACATACAGTACATGCAACCCGGAGAGACTGAAAACATTCATTTTATATAAGGCAGCCCGCCATTGGCCCGCGCCGTGACGGACAGGCCGCGCAGCCAAACAGAAGGCCCGTTACACCCAAACACACGCACACATACACACATTTTACAGAGACACACAAAGATCATCACATTTTCTATTTTCTAATGTTCGGGACCTGTAGACAGTGGGAGAGCACAGGTAGAGAGGCCCAGCAGAGTGGGGTGAAGAGGAATAACCACGTCTGCGCCAAGTTGCAACGCTTGAAACTGGTGTCCTTTTGACTTGGGAGGGTTATGGTAATAAACTACAACTCCACTGGATATGGAAGTGGGTTTTTTTTTTTTTAATCGCTGCCTTTTGGTGCCCCGTGGAAGAGGCTTGCATTGTGTTATGATTTTACAGCCTGACCTGGCTAACAAGTGGCTAAGAAAGGCTTTTATCAGCTTGGATTTCTTTTGTCAATGGATTAGCTCTCACATAGGCCAAAATAGTGCAAGATAAGTTTATTAGCACTAGAATGCATTGAGGTGGTTAATGCCTCATTCGTTCGTCAATTCAGAAAAATCAATACAGCAACACACAGAAACAAAGATAAACATATTGCTAAAATATCAAACTACTTTTAGCTGATCGGAGGACTGCAATCACTTGTGTGGACATGCAAACAGTTCTGTAAGGTAGAGTAAGTCATGGAAATTGGCTATTGTCCCTTTGCCTTTATGAAAAAAGACCTTTTGTTTCAATATATACAAGATTTATATTTTGCATATTATATATAAATATATTTTCTTTACTTTAAATATTTCACATCATATGTGAACATCATATGTTGGATGACTTTTAGAGATGACGCACCTGAGAGCTAGTCTTTCCGATTTTTTTTCTATGATGCGTCTTTGGCCGATTATATTTGACAGTCCAATATAAAACAAATCAACAGGTTGCTGGGAAAAGGCCAAAGCTGGAAATTAGGAGAAATAAATTCTAGACTAAACTCTTAAACTAACTAGCTGAACAATTTTGAGCAAATTATTTAGACTCTTTAATGCTCAGAGTCGGTTTTGATTTTTTTTTTTAAGATTGAAATGAAAAGCTTTTCCCAGATTCTCTTCATTAAATGTTTTGTCAGCATCTACTATGTGCCGGGTATTATCTTACACTTAGATGTTTTCTTAAGGTTCCTTCTGATTTAATAGTCTATGAATTATACTTAAATATAAACATTTTGAAGATTAAACACTACAATTTTATGTTTGACATGCATATCTCTAAAACTTAAAGGAAACCTGAATATGAAAACTTATTTCAAAATCCCCTTTTATTTTCTTGATGCCATCTTAAGGTTTTTCTCACACACCCATAAAGTTATCAAAAGAGTGTGTGTGCGTAAGAAGGGGAAAGAAACAGATACAGAGACAACTTAAGTTTATGAAGTTTAGAAAACAAGGTAGTATATAGAAATGTGGTGTTTGTTTTTTAAGGGAAAATTGTTTTTAAAGGGAAAAGTATAAAATCACAGCATTTTAAACTGATAATATTAATGACACTTTGCATTTAGTTGACAGAAGGAACAAAGTAGGAACAAAGTGTTCTTTATCCACACTACACTGCACTGAGGTCGGTGCTAAGTATTCTTACCTCTATTTTACCCATAAGAGAAATAAGGCAGGGACAAATTATACAGCCTGCTCCATATTACACAGAGTGACAATGAAGAAGAACTTTTAATACTCAGCACAGATTTTGAGTAACTTGACAGCCCCTCTTTCAAAATGACAAACTTCAGGGACAAGAGGCAGATGGAAGAAAAATCGGAAAAACTTTCTTAGAATTTCACTGTGCTCCTTTTTGAAGAGGAGAAAAAACTCAACAGGAGTTGCTATATTTAATTGCTGAGGAAATGTGCATTATTCGCTAGTATATGTATTTTATGAAAACTATTAAAGACTAGCCCACTCCCCACCCTATTCCTAACCCCCAGCCATTAGGAAGACATTCTTTTTTTTTTTTTATGTGGTCACAAGATTTTTTTTTGAATTACACTTAACAGAGTTATTTCGAGCTACAGTCTTCAAACTTTTAGATCATGCATTGCTATCATTAAAATGTTTTGAGTATGTAACCTCAATATATATATATTTGTGTATACATTCAAAATGTACCACTGCATGGATATACTATTTAGTATTATAAATCATACACTCACAAAAACAAAATTTAAAAGCATGAGATAAAAATAAAATTAAATAAGAATTTTTAGTTTGTCCACAGTCCTAAGGAACATGGATTCCTATGATGGAATCTTAGCACATGCCCCAGGGTTTTGCATTTCAATTTTGAGACCTCTAGTGCAAGGTGCTAACTGACCAGGGCTGATGCAGGAGAACATAAAGAAGTGCATTGAGGTGACTTCATGCAAGTCACTATTGCTCCTGGAGAACTGGTAGGTCCACAGGGCCTTTAGATTGGGAGAATGACGCTTTTTTTTAATACTTATGATATATTGATGGTATATTTGTATCGGGCATTATGTTGCAGTATAAGCCATTTTTCAGTATTCTTTTGCAGAACATTTATCGAGAGGGTTCTCTGTGCTAGGCACTTGTGCATGCCAGATGCTGGAAAAGGAAAATTGCCTGCTCCTTGGAGAAGCAATGGAATAGAATTCCATTGATGGATAGGGCCTCACCACTAAGTAAGGAAAGGAGGCTTAGAACTAATGTCAGTGTAGTATTTTACCATTTTGGAAACTTTTTAGACTTTTATAATTGAATTTGAGAATAAATATCAGAAAATTTTAAATGCCAGTGATGATCAAAAATTAAAAATATTAGGATGAATCATAGCTTTCCTAGAGTTTATTTAATTTTTATAATGTAGGGTTATAAAAATAAATACCACTGTTGGTTACCTAGGTAAAATGGCATTAAAAAAGGTCTACCAACCCTTTTTCTTTTTTGTTTCCACATATAATGACCAATCACAGGTTGAGCTCACATGGTTAGTGTATTCCTCTTTCTCATGGCCTTGATTGTCTATTTTTTTCATTTTATTTTATCTGAGTCCTTTGTTGTAAGTAACATAAAATAATTTTGGGAAAGTAAATTTAAATATGTGTGTAAATGTGTATGTACAAGCACGTATGTTATTTAAATATGTCTATAAATAACGTTTTATTTCCTTATTTATATAGGACTTCTTTATACAATCCTAGTTCAAATCTTGATTTTGGTACTTTCTAGCTATGTAACCTTGGAAAAAATGCCTTAATCACTCTAAGACTATTTCCTTGTTTATGAAATAGGAATAAGAGTAATCATAAGTGAAATAATACATATAAAATTCTTGGGCCTAGAACACACTAAACAATCAATATTATTTTTATTTATCTTTCACACATGCAAGCCAGTGACAGCTACTTTAAAGAAAGTTTTCTAAGACTTAACTATCATTTCAAATGGAGTTTATGGAACTGATTACAACTTACTTGCCCGGTGTTTGCAATTTCCTTTTAGCCTACACCCTACCAGCTTCACCATCTCTGCACATAAGAGAGATGTCAGCCTGATCCCAGGATAAAGCAAACATCTTATTGGGTGGGCATTATTAAGCACCTAAAAAAGCAAACTTGTAATAAATCACTCTTTGAAACAAGCCTTGTTTTGTGCATTGAAACTCTGGATAGTTGCAGTGATGGGGGTCTGCCTTACGTAACAATTTATGACTTATACTTGACCTTGCTGAGCTTCACTTTTTTTTTTTCTTTCTCTATAAGAGAAAAATAGAGAAAATCATACCTATCTCCTCAGGGCCAGCACAAAGGGAGTAAATACTGGAAGTTGGATACTTGGACTACTTTCTGTACCAATGCAGAAATTCACAATCTTGAAGAGAACCAACTGAGTGCCAGCAGCTTGGGGACAAGAAAGAAAGAGGAGAACCCTGATTTCTTAGGGTGATGCTTGGCAAAACCTCTTGGAATTCCCACTCTCCCATGATCTTCTGTAGCATTTGATCTCTGTTACTCTTATGGCATCAAATACTTGGCCTTGTATTACATTATTTATGTGTTGATAGACATCTTTATTTAATGGCAGGCACCTTAAGGAAAATGGTGATGTCTCCTTCAATGTTTTGTTTTCCAACAGTGGCTAGAACAGTAACTAGTATATTTCCCAACACTTAAAACAGTAACTCAACAAAGATTTATAAAATAAATGGAAAAAACAAGCAAAAACAAACAAAAAGATCATAAATTCTAAGAAAGCTCAGAGAGAATGCAGAGATAAGAGAGGTGGCAGAAAAGGTTGGGAGTCCCAGGTATATGGTCAACAAAACTTACATTATAGGCATAATAAGTTATACTTGCATATTATTTTAATTTTCTAAATCACTCTTACATCTGAGATAACCTAGCATAACTCACCAAAATGTACATGAGGTGGGTGAGACAAATAGAGGGTCATTTTTAAAAATGAAAAAATTGAAGCCGGGAAAGGTTAAATGATTCCCTCAATATTATACAGTTAGTAGCAGAACTGGGTTAGTACAAAGGTCCTACATTCCTAGTTCTGGAAGTCCTTTGATTGGTGGGAGAAAGAGTAGAGTCGCCAAGGAGTCTCTTAAGGATCATCCCATAAAAACAGATCTCTAAGTGGACAATGACTTTACACTAATGAATTGGATCATCAAATCAGTATGCTTTAGTATTAGCAGGGAGGTTCTTCTGGCCCTCATCCCATTAGAAGTTTCAACAACATCCCTAACCAAGAATTTCTGCTGTGACACAGCCGGGTCCTAGGAACTCCCTTCTTCCCAAGACAGTCTATTTCATTTCATCTTCTGACAGTTTTGACAACTACAGAGTTCTTCCCGAATTTAACATAACTTCTCAACTTTTAAGATCACACATTGTTCCTTTTTCTTTTCCCTTGGGACCACACAGAACACTCTAATCCCTCTAACATGTAACACTTGAAATAAGTGAAAACTACAATCACGACCACCCGCCTTGCCTTGAGTTGTGCCTTTTCCAAGCTAATAGTCGCAGGTCCTTAAAACATTTTTCCAAGGCACCATTCTTGATTCTTAGTCTCCTCTCAAACCCTGCCTATTGTCTTTGTGGATGTGTTCCTCCAAGTGTGATATACAGAGCAGGTGGGAGCTGAGCAGTGTGCAGTACAGCATGACCATGGCTCCTTGATACAATATTTCTATTAATGCAGCCTAAGATAGAATTTGCCTTTTTGGCAGCTACTCAGCCACAAATCACTTGCCTGACCCTATTGTTCTTATTCTCAAAAAAAAAAAAAAATAGTTTTTGAAATGTGAGCTGCCAAGCCATGTCTCCTTAATTCTATACTGTATATTTTGGGGAAATTGAGGCATAAGGTTTTATAATCCTGGTATTTTATAGTGGCGAATAGCCAAGTCTTTGGAATTATACCAACATGAGTTAATATCTTGACTCTAACACTTACTAACTTTGTGACTTGGACAAATTATATGATCTCCCTTTGCTTCAGTTCCTCCTGTACAAAAAGGATGATAATGTACTTCATAAGGCTATTGTAAGAATTAAATATAATAGTATATGTAAAATATTTAAAAAGTGCTTGTCATGGAAGAAGCACTCAGTAAATGAGAGAGTTTTCTTTCTGTGTTTTTAGCTGATGAATTAGCCCAGAATTCTACTTTGCCAACATTTTTTTGTATGCTGATCATTTCATTCAGCACATTTGCTATTGATCTCACCATCTTTGGTTCATTCACAAACTTCACATTTTCTTTACATTTTTCCAAGTCATTTTTGGAAACATTGACCAAGGCAGAACCAAAAAGCACACGCCTCCAAATAGGTTGACATTGACCCATTCATTATTCAGCACTCCCGTGGCCACAATTGTTGAGCCTGTCACCTAAACTTTTATTATTTAAACCTAAAGAAATTTATAGAAAATATTATAATGTAGCGACCGCCTAGGTGCTTTATTGCAACTTAACATGTTATTATTATATTGCCTTGGATTTCTTTATAAGAAATAAAACATTGCAGATTCAGTTAAAACCCTTTTCTCTGGTCCAATTCCATTCCAGTTCTCCCCAGAGGTGACCGTTATTGTGTAATTTTACTCCCATCCTATCCATAGGATTTTTGCAGACCACTCATGAAAATACCTGATGTGACTTTATCAAAAGGGTGTATGAAATTTATACTCACTAATGTTATTAGAGAGGAGTTCTTTGGTAAATGGATATAACAACACTGGTTAATTAAAACAAAAACAAGCTATTATAGAAGGGTTTGGGATAGCTCTTAGAAATAAAGGAAAATCTGGATAACCAGATCTCAGAAAGCTCAGAGATACCGTCACCTCCAGGTATTGAGATAGTTTCTTCATTATGATGAATTTGCTCAGACTCTTTTCAATCTTTTCTTCATGCCACTGAAGAGAGTGCAATGGGAGAGTCCAGTCAGCTTTACCAATGTTTCATGCTTACCCTTTGGCCAGGGTAGAAAAGGACACACTTTGTTTGACCTTCCCACCAAGACTGTATAGTAACCTGGTATGGGGAAGAGAAGCAGAGGTAGGGGAGGAAGGGAGTAATGGATGCAATGTATTGGAAACATTCTAGTTCGTGGTAGATTCACAGATGTTCACTTAATAACTGACATAAATGTTACATAATTCTTCTGCATGTAAAAATTAAAATAAACTCTAAGAAAATAATAGAAAAACAGATTGCATGCAAAAAAGGCTTTTTGGTTACCAATGTAAAAGTAGAGTCCTAGTAGGAGAAGAAGGCAAATAGATACTGGACAAAGGAAAATAAGAGATCTGTAACATCCCCAACAGCCAGAGTGCAATGAAGATATCAGTTTATTAGTCTTGTTACAAAAGAAAAATAGGGTTAGGCTAATCTTAATGACTCCACCCTGGCTTCTAGCAAATATTAATACTTCATCCTTTTTCCAAGTATGCACAGATCTTTCCTTGCCTATCTTAGTCAGATTTCATTTAGTGTCAGGGTCTGTAAAGTCACTCAGATAAGCTTTAAAAAAAAGAGAATTTATACCCCTATTGTGGTCTCTCCCAGAACTCAAGGACATTAAAGACGACCAAGCGAGGAAACAAAACAAAAGCACATCACCTCAGTGTCACCGTTATCACCAGGTGAAGGACAAGGATTCACCTATTATGGAGGGCTATTCTTTTGGTGTTTGTAGGTTAGAAACCATCTTCTAAAGTGAACATGGAAATGAGAGGATATAATGGGTATTCTACTACACATCGCTTTCTAGAATCTTATCTAGGTTTAATGCCTCATTTACCATCCCATAATTTGCAGAATTCACCTTTTTCTCCTCATCCCCAAGAAATTGAACTAGAATTACTCAGAATGTTTATGACCTGATCTTATTATACCTGCAAATATTCAGAAACAAATTATTTCTTTGCATGTCTATTTATTTGTTATATTCCTTGACTTGTTCTGGAAAAGGTTTTCACTGATGTTCAACAGTTCAGTCTTAACCGCATGTTTTCTCAAGACTCTCAGGTATTTTTCAATGGGTCTAGAACATCTGAACTCAGAGTGTCTAGGTGGTCTCAAATTTTTTAAAACTTATTTTTTACTTCTTATTGTCAGGTTTCACTCAGTCTGAAATGTTGGTTCTTAGCGTGCTTATGGCCAAAGAATGACCAGATGCACCAAAGTAAGGCAAGCATGAAAATGAGGTTTATTGAGGAGAGAAAGATAGGATTATAGAGCAAGAGCAACATATAGGTTTACAGGGTGAGTTACATATGCCTCGGATGACGACCAGACCCATCCTCAAGGCAACGGGAGAGCAAAAGGAAGGGCAAAAGGGCCTAGTTAAGGTGTGTATCTTCTTTTATAGTGCCTGGATTGGGACCTCCCATGGTTTAAACATCACCACAGAACCACTTTGATTGGACAGTTTGGAGATACATGACCTGAGTCGTACTGAGCATACAGATCTCCCATGAGCCTCTCTGAAAGCCCATTTGGGGTGGGTGGTGAATCACAGCAGCACCCACTTTTGTCCCCAGGAGACCTGGAATCCCTTGCAATCTACCTAATACTATTACATTCCACAGCAACCTACTCAAACTAACTGAAGAAAAAGGAGGATTTATTAGAATCACTACATAGGTAAGGATCAAGCAATAGAAAGCTGTAACTGAAATGCCCAAATGAAGTGGGATTATCAGGGCTTGGAGTAGGAGATAGATGACAGGCCAGGAGCATTGTCTGAAGGTTCAACTGCAATACAGGAAGTCCAGCTGGCTAGAAAGTCTGCTTTTTCCTGCAGTAGGATGGGACAGGACAATGGTACAATTAAGAAGTTAACTAAAACCATATTTTGAAGTAAAGGGGCTAAAACTAAGGGAGGGGGTTGTGTTAATCTTTTTTGTATGAATTCACCTCTAAGCTCACCCCACCTATATGAGTTACTGACAAAAGCAAGTATGTTGAAGCTGGCCTGCCAGAAAGGACAAGCTCTAAGAAGAACAATGGGACAGTACTCAAACAGGAGGCATTAAGTACTATTCCTGACATTAGGCTGAAGTCCCTTTACAATGGAAGAATTGACTCCAGGACTTGGAAGGACTTGGCTATTTGGAAAGAGATGTTTTCCTTTTCTATCATTTGACACTTTTTCATTAAATACCATCTTTTTCCTTCAAAAACAAAACTTTCTAATCGATTGGACTGCTAAAGTTCTCTTTGCAAATATCAGACTGACTGTTTCTAGTTTGTTAAAATACTGACGTATGGCCAGTGCTATTGAAGAGAAGAAAAAATGAAATGAATAATTTTGCCTGTCACCATATAAAAGGAGGGTGGGAAGGAAGAAAGAGGAAAGAATGGAATGTGACCTGACTAGAGGAGGAGAGGGGGAGGAAATCACATAAAAGAAACCTTTCCATAAATAGATAACTCTGAATTAAAAGAAGAAAGAGTTCTCCTGAGGCCTCTTCAGCAACAGCTGGGTCACAACATTAGATGGAGGGCTGAGAGTCTTTCTGCCTGCTACCTAAGTCAATGGTTGCAGCCACGTCAAGGCCTTCTTTGGCCATCCTGACTTAGACAGTTCATGTCCTTCCTTCTAAACCTTAGTTGCTGAGTAGTGTCCCATTCATTCTCCTCTCCAGTCATACCTTTTCTGTTCTGGGGAGAAAAGCATGCAACAGAAAGCTCCTCCACCTCACCTAGGATTTTCTTCCTCATTGGGGGGCTGCATCTGCTGCCCCAGCCTTCACGGACTGGAATTGCCTCTATCACTCCAACAGGAGAAGAGCTACCAATTCAGAAGGTGTCTCAAAGCAATGAACAGAGGAGAGCTGATCTAAGATTGTGGTGATCATCTGAGAAACCAGTAGCTTGTCCAGTCCTGAGTGAAGTAAGAGGCATCCAATAAAGCTCAAACTAGAATCTTTGTGAGGATGGAAGCCAAGTCCTAGGAGCCGCTGAGTTTCATGGACCATTCATTCATTTATTCATTCAACATCATATATAAAGTGGCTTCTCTGAGCCAGGTACTGTGGCTATTGCAAGAGACACCAAACAGATGTGGTCCCTGTGCTAATGGAGTTTATGGTCTAGCAGCAGAGACAGCTGCAATATACAACATAACACAAAATGCTCCTCACAATCAGGGACGGAGGCAGAGCAGGCCAGCTTGCAATGCTGGAGAAATATAAAAGTGGAAGCGCAAACCTCAAGATCTGAGGATGCTAAAGGTTTAGTTGTTTTAAAGAGTACAAAGGATTCAGTCAGCTAAGGTGAAAGGCTGGATTATGGGATCTTTAGATCCTTAAATTGGCTTTATATTTTAAGTAAAAGAAAATTCCAATGTGGGAAGTGTCCTTTTTGTGATTTGTGTGGTCACTATTATTCTTTTTAAACTTTTGAGCTTGTGTATAGTAGTGAGTGGCTGGGAGAGATGATTTTTTTCTTGCCTTAGAAATTTTAGTAGGAGGCTAAATGTACTAGGAGTATTCAGCAAAAAAATAGAAGTTCAAGTATTAGTGCTTATAAGAAGATATGTCAGGAAATACTACACACTGGAGGTTTCAGGTGGCAGCTACACAGAACAGAAAAGAGTTTATGTGCTGGCAACAACAATGACTATTTCCATAGTTAAAGCCTGTCTGGTAAGAATGACAAACACTAGATATTGATGTAGATTTTAGTTTTTATTTATATTTTGGAAAGGCATAATTACATTTTGATTTTATGTCATTTCTTATGGAATAGACCTGTTATTCTACTGGGATTGTGTATCCTTAGTAAGCTATGCAATTTGTATTGATATTTGCTTTATCTGTGCATGTTCATGGGGTGTATATGAACTAAGGCTCCCAGTGGAAGCAGAATTGCTTACAGCTTAAGAGCTGGTGCTTCTGGAGTCAGAAAGATCTGGATTCAACACTGGCTCTGCCATTTACTAGCTATATGACCTTGAGCAACTTTCTTAATTCTTCCAAGCCTTAGGCCTCAGTTTTTTAAACTGTAAAATGGGGATTATAATGGTTCCTACCTTTGAGGGTTATTGTGAGAATTAAACAAGATGATGCATATAAAAATAATCACTGACATTCAATAAATAATAGCTCCTATATTAAGTGTGGCTTGTAGTATAAAGTGATGTTTAGTGTCCAGTGATATGGAGCCCTGGGTAATAAATAGAAATTTTATCTTCTGAGTATGATAATTAAAATGCTTGAGAGATTTGGGGGTGGGTATTCTTTGGAGATTGCTGAAATTTAATATGGTAGCACAGAATTATGCAATGATTGGGATGAACTAAATATTTACTTCTTTTTTCTTTACAAAAGACAGTGATGTTCCCAGTTATTTAGGTAATATTGCATAAATCCAGAGTATTTATGTACCTCTGACTTGACTTGTTTAGCTTTCTTAATATGTGTCTGTAGTAGAATAAGAACTCATTTTTAGCTCCAAATTCCCACTTCATCCTTAGTGTCCTACAGCCTTATGACAGGATTTTTCAAATTGTGATTCATTAGAATCACCCAGGTGAATTGTTAAAAATTCAGATTCCTGGCTCTGAAGTGTAAAGACATCTTTGAATTTTAAATAAATACCCTAACCCAGCTGATTTTTATGAACACCTAAACTTAACAATGTGTAGACCACACAAATAATGGTCTTCCACAAATAAGCTATACACCTGAAGTTCTGTCAGGTTGTGCTTATTATTTGAATAGTAACTTTTGTGACATATTTATGTCACATGCCCTGCCACCTTCAGAGGAAATAAAACTTTTTGTACCTTATGCATTAACAGCCATTTCCAAATCACTTGAGTAATAATGATTTACTTTCTCTTCTACTCTTCAGAAACAGTTGTCTTGCTCTGCTTGTTGCAACAACTAGACTATTACCTTGTGCTTATTACTAAAGAGTAGGGCCAGGGAATAGTTGTATGATTGGTAACCATAGAGAACCCCTGGTTTATGCAGACCTCTCAGTGGTTGAAATTCTTAAAGATGGCCTTTCTCTCCCCAGTCCCTACAATCTCTGTCTCTACAATCTCATATGTATCCCTGGCATATATCCCTGTGACATTCCCACCCTATATGTCCCTGACCCTTTCTGTCCTGTTCATACTCCAGATCTATTTTGATCTATGATTGCTATCTGATTCTGCTTCTGGAAATTTGTTGGCCATGATGGCAGTAAAACTTATATTTTCATAAGTTCCACTTCATATTTAGAGAAGAAATATAGGCATAAAAATGTGAATGCAAGTTGGGGATTGAGAAGGAGAAAGATACCTACCTGTGAATTCAGGGAAGAAATCTCTGCCTTTATATTGCCTGACCCATAGGTAGTTACAGGCAAAGAGACAGTTGAGCCACGGGGGCAGATCTGGTGCTTGCTGCTCCCAAGATGTTGGATCTGAAAGTATTTAGCTTGCTAAGCTATTTTCTACTGCCCAGGCAATATGACAAATTTTGATATTTGAAGTTCCATGGTTTGAGAGATTGATTGGTGGGTGAAACAATTCTAATTGCCTTTTGATTTAAAATGTTCATAGGAGATCCTTCTAGCTTTAATGTAAGTAACATTCTTTATGTAGAAAATTTGGAGTTTGCAACTCAGGAAAGCAAAATCCTTCAGCATGGATCTACAAGTGTCCCTAAATACCCATCCATTTAGCAACCTTAACAAAATGGGGCCTGTGTGCTGAGATGGCTCCACCTAGTATTCTCAGGGTCACAGAGATGGCTTCCCATAGTCTGTCGCAGAGCAGCGGCTACACACATGGGCTTTGGAGTCAGATCCATGTGGGCTTTTGAATCCTGGCTCCAGCCCTCACTTAGTGTCTGAACCTGGACAAGCTATCTAGCCTTAGTTTCATCAACTGTACAATGAGGATAAAAATAGCTGTGGTGTGAAAAATAAGGTAATGAATGTAAAGGCCTTAGTCTTGTCCCTGGCAGGCAGCAGCACTCAAGTGTTCTTTGTCATGTTATGCTTCGGTTGTTCCAGGCTTTTTGTGCATCTTGTCCAAGTCTTTTTCAAATGTAACCATGTAATACGTCAAGATATCCCTAATTCCCTATTCTTCATTTTCTCAAATTCATTTATTAATTCAACAAATATTTCCTGAGTGCCTACTATGTGCAAGGCACTGCTCTATGTACTTGAGTCAGAGAACAAAACAGACAAAAATCCTTGCCATCATGGTGCTTACGATACAGTGGAGGGGAGAAATACAGCAGACAATAAACATAGTAGACAGGTTAATTACATAGTATATGCTAAGTGGGGCTAGTATTTGGGGGTAAAACAGAGCAGGGTATGTATGGAGACTGGCAGTGGGGGTAGAGTTAGTTGTTCCAATTTCAAATGAGATGACCAGGAGAAGCCACATGGAGTTGTTTAAACATAGCGTGGAAGGAAAAGGCCTTTTCTTGTGAAGTTGTGCAGAGCACAGTATAGTTGGGTGATTTTAGGCAAAAGTGAGAGATTGGAATGCCTAAAAGAAGTGGGAAATCCTTCCTTAATTTCTCCAAGGCAGCAGAAAAGCAGCAGAAGGAAGCTTGGTAGTGCTCGCCCGCAAAGTGGCAAGAACCATTTTGCGTTTGTTTCTCTTTCTGATCTCACTCTTCTCTGTTCTCTAAAGTCACGGAATCCTCACCCCTTGCCCCCTCAGTTTCACCTCTCAGGACCTTTGGAGTCAGATCGATGTGGATTTTTGAATCCTGACTCCAGGATTCAATCCATCACTATTGGGTGATAGATAATGTTATCAGTAAAAGATGAAAAATTAGAGCTTCTTACTGCTGTATCTCTACATTTTATATAACATATAGTTTATATAACATAAAACTATAAGTTTTGTATAACATAAAGTTAAATCCTTTGTGACTCGAGAAGACATACACAATTTAACTATAAATCCATGATTCGATTTAATCTTCGGCAATTTTTATTAAAAACACAGTAGCAGAATATTTTTAAAGCCTGGTAAAGTTGAAAGAGCACTGCAACGGAATTCAGAGGCCAGGGTCTGCCCTAACCCTGCTGCTAACTGTCATTTGACAGTTCTGTGCCCAAGGCTTTCTCACCTGTGAACTGGGGATGGGAGGAAGTATCCCTTCTACCTCTCTAATTCCATGAGTCTTTGAAAACCTCCAAGAAAAGTTTTCTTTTAGAAACTAAAACAGGTGTAATATATAACGCTACAATCTCTTGACATCTGCTTTATTGAAAATTGCACTTAAGGTGATCTGTCCATTTGTGGATGGGAACAAGAGTGGAGTGGTAATCAGCCACAAATTATTTGTGCCTCTTTCCCTTTCATGTTGTAAATGAAGGAGAGAATGTTTTCTTACCACACAATGCTCACGAGAAATTTTACCATATATGTAGATCTTCAAGGCCTTGTTATGAGATGTTAGCTGTGAAACACCTAAAATATTCCAGTATTTATGAACTTAAAGAGACTTATAAGTGGTCCAGGTCTGTCTTCAAGGTCTCAAAGCCTTTTAAACATTATTGTTTTTATATCAAAGTTAATTATATCAATAATATGTTTTAACATAAGTAATATGTTATAATCTTTATTTTATATGGGAAGAAATTAAAATGTACACAAGGTCCACTCAAAAAATCAAAGTCACTCTGCACTGTAAATTCAGACCTTTCCTTGATCTTCTAAACCAGCAGTTGTCAATCTGCTGCCTGCAGGCCAAATCTACTTTCTCTTCTGCTCTTCTCCCCACCCTCCACGTGTTTTTATGTGGTCTTTACATTTTTTTAATTAATTTATTTATTTTCTTTTTATTATTAATTTAAGAATATTGTGGGGGTATAAACATTTTGGTTACATATAATGCCTTTGCATTGCCCAAGCCAGAGCTACAAGCATGCCCATCCCCTGTACAGTGCCCTATGCACCCAGAAGATTAGTATTTTGTGACATATGAAAATTATATGAAATTCAAATTTCAGTGTTCATAAAGGTTTATTGGAACACAACTATATCAATCATATGTTATCTGTTTATATATAGGGCTGCTTTCTTGAGAAACTGACAAAGTTGATTAGTTGTGACAGAGATCGTATGACTCACAAAGCCTGTAATATTTACTATCTGTCCCTTTACAGAAAAAAACTGCCATATGATCTAGACCATATGGATCTCTTTGTTAGGGGACTAAGGAGAGTATACCTATGCTCATGGCATTTCAGCTTTGCCTTCTTTTATACATACTTGCACATGGTATATGTCGTAGAACCATACACCATTTCATTTTGTAAGAAAACCACACGTCTTCTCTCATGTTACTACATTTCCTCCTTTATGGAATGGTTACTCATTTTTAATTATTATTCCTATTTCTTCATTGATTTCTTTACTTCATAAGTTCTCCTGGTGCACATACCTGGGAATAAGTGACTAACAAAATGTAGCTTTATTACTATTAAAAAGCCACATGTACTCGCCATCAAACTGGCACTGACTGATCAACACTAAGGTGCTCACACAGTAGTCATATTCTTTGAGGGTAGAGGGGTTGGGGGTGGGCAAACTCACAACTAATGGACGCGGTGAGCACTGTAGAGGGTAGAAGGGCATGTCTCAAATCATGTTTGAGATACGGCAAAGTCATAACATGTAACCAAAATGTTTGTACCCCGATAATTTCCTGAAATAAAAAAATTTAAAAAAATAAATAAAAAGGCAAAAAAAGTAGCTTCATTAATTGTATAGACAAATAATTGACCATTACTATAGTGCTATCATGGGGTTATGGATAGAACAGAAAGAAAAGGCATTTGTCTCAGCTGAGGGGGTTGGTAAAGTCATCCTGGAAAAGAAGACAATTGAGCTGAGGACAAGAAGAGGATGGGGGTAGGGGACAAGGGGACATGTGTTCCATGTTACAGAAATATTTTCCAAGGCCTCTATCAGTTAAGGTTCAATGCAGGGAACAGAACCCAATGTAGTCCTCTTAAGAAGGAAAGGATTTAAGTAAAAATCCACACAGGTAATTAGGAAAAAATCATGAAAGAGCCAGAAGAACAGACTACAGGCTAACCCACCAGAAATGATTCCCAGAAGACTATAGAACTGTCCCACTGAGGCCATCATTGGAATTATTTGGTCCAAGAACATATTGCAATCCACTGATGAGGAATCAGGAAGTCATCCCTAATGCTGCCACTGTGACTGCTTCTTAACCCTCAGGAAGCCATAAAATGGACACAGGAATTCTGCTATAGAAAAGTGTCTCTACAAAGTTGCTTGCCAATAGAAAAACAGCTCAAAAAGCAGGAAGATGGCCTCATTTTCAATTTCTAAATCTTAGAGTAGTACATCTATTTTGTGCATCCAGAACTCTTGCTGCCAAAGAAGGTGGGAAAGATAGCTTTCTAGCCTCTGTAGCACAGCAAGGCACCCTAGAAGTCAAGTGGAGTGGAGGTTGAGCAAGCCAAGCCAAGCTCAGAATCCTCCACATGTGCAGAATCAGTGTCACTGTCCATTCCAGGAATTGCAAATAGTTTGAGATGTCAAGCAGTAATCCCCAAATATTCAAGTGTGGATCCCTTTTTAACATCAAAATGTTGAGCCCTTTATGCGCATGACAGTAATATTTTAGCATTCTATAATTGAGAAATATATTACAAATATAGTTACATTCAGATAAAATTTTATTTTATTAATCACAATAGCAAATATATTGGGAAAATGCTGGTGATAACAATAGCTCACATATGCTTATGCATTAAGTGGATTAACTCATTTGGTAGTAATGCATACATAGTCAAGCTATATCATTTGTTCAGTCAACACAATGCATGGACCACTTGTGGATTGGAGAACTCTTTTCAGTAATGCCTGGGATCCTAGGTGTTTTAGACTCACACTTAGGGACCATTGAGCTATAACAGCTTAGGGTGTGTGATGAGGGATGGGCAAGCAAAGAGGCTCTAAAAAGAAGGATAATTTCTTTAGACATTAACCAGGGGTGATGAGGAGTCTTGGAACTTTGTGCAAAGAAGGAACAAAATTGGATTTTCATGTCAGAAAGACTACTCTGGCAAGGGCTAGCCAATGAATTGAAGGAATGAAGAAAGTGAGGGCAAGGAGAAAATACAGGAAGCTATTTCAGTAAAATTTTCCAGGTAGGAAAATCAAGCGTCTAATAAACAAGGTATAGGTAGTGGGGATGGAAAGATATGGATATTTAGGAGCAGAATTGATTGCTTATTGATTGATGTGGTGTGACATTGGTGACTACAAGGAAAGAGGCTGTGTTGGTGTGACCATGTAAAATATGGAACATAGGACAAAAATGCACATTTCCAAGTTGTTGAGCAAAATATGTATATAAAGTTTTAAAAAAGAGTCAGTAGAGTAGAATGAGTATGGTGCTAAATTAGTCAGGATAGGCTAACTGCTATCAAAATAACACCTAAATATCAGTGACTTCATGTAATAAAGGAGTATTTCTCATTCACATCACAGTCCAGTGGGGGGCCTATGTGTGTACAGGTGATGGGGAGGAGGGAGGCAAATTCTGCTCCATGTGATTATTCAGAGATCCAGGCTTTTATCTTTTATTGGCTCCACCGTCATCTACGGCCACTGAATTCTCCACATTCATCTGGACTGAGATTAGACATCTGAGTTGCAAGTAGGATGATGTTATGGGCCAGGCTAAGAAGAAATGTACAGCACTTGTGCACACGCTCTATTGGTTAGAACTGTGGCCACGACTGAGTTGGTCCTGAGAAGTGTAATCTAGCTGTGTGCCTGGGAAAAAGAAGACATGAGTTTCAGGAGCATCTAGCTTGTTTCTGCCATAAGTCTATGTTAGGCTATAAGACAGAACTCACAGAATTTGGAAATATGATTGCAGTGAATGATAAAGTGATTTAAGTTTAATTAGACAATGTCTAAATGTGATTGATGTAACAGAGACGTACGAACCACTTGATTACATTACTGAAGACATTACTGAGTAATGGAGGAAGTATTGCATCTGTTGAGTCTAGAGATAGATGAATCAAAGATAAAGGAATTATCACTATTTCCAACACTGTTTATGAGTTGGAATCCTCACCTATTCATTCTTTAACTATTTACTAAGGGCCTGCTATTTGCCAGGCACTGTTCTAGGTGCAGGAATAGCAACAACTACCTTCTTTGCTGGGCAAGTATATCCCTAGGGTAGAGATGGGTAACAGCTTCATGACTTGATGATCTAAGCTTTTATAATATTATATGTAATTCATTTTGCTGTGATTCTCTACAAACCAAGTACCTTCTAATTCATGCTAATTCTGTCTTTGATCTCAGGAAGAAAATATGCTGAAAAGTTTTATAATCCCTGTGATTCTAGCAACCTTTTCTTCTTTTTTCTCCTCTTCCTTTGTCTCGTCCTTTGTTGTCATCACTATCATCATAGTCATCCTTATAGCCACCTGGTATTCACTAAATACCAGACTTTGTGCTGAGTACTTTATATGTATCTTTTAATCCTCATGAAAATTGCATTTTTTGTTGTTGTTAGAGATGGGGGTCTTGCTATATTGCCCAGGCTGGCCTCTAACTCCTGGCCTCAAGTGATCCTCCTACCTCAGCCTCCTGAGTAGCTGAGACTACAGGTGGATGCCACTGTGGTCTGGCAACAGTGGCATTTTACAGATGCAAATCCCTTGTCCCAGAGAAATTCAGTAGCTGGCCCTCATAGTAAATAATGGTGAGTGTGCATCAGAATCCAATTGTATTAACTTCATAGCCCAAGTTCTTTCTACCATTGTAAAAGAGTAAATCTACATCTAGGTTTATAGATCAGTCCCTTGAGAATTTAATAAACATGAATTACTTCCTTGAAATGATCAAATCCAGGTGCAAGTTATTCGTCTCACAATAACTCAGGACCCTATATTGAGCTGGGGAAACTCCCCAAAGGTCCTTTGGCCCTATGAGGTCTTGTCAGGACAGTTGGTCACCCAACTGCCTCTGACATCCCTATTTCTGAACTTTAACTTCAACATTGGTGGCCCAGTGATTTCATAAAATAATGTTTACCAGAGAGAACTGTTAACATATTTATATTTTTGTAATGAGAAATCTACTCTTATAAATAAGCCCCAAACATTAGATATGAAATTTAGTGAGGTTGCCATATAAAAATTATATTTTATTCCTTCAACAAAACTCATACTGTGTAATTGCAATTATTGAGCAAAGGTGTAATCAGAAAAATATATTTTTGAATTAAAATGTATCGATAGGAATAAATCAAAGTAAATATGTTTTCTTCTAATGACACTTTTATTTTCCCAGAGTGGGAATTTAAAATTGCTTCAATTGCTTCTAAGTTAGTGAATAGGAAAAGTGCTTAAATGGTGATAAAATGCGTAACAAATGTTTAACCAGCATGCAAAAGATGACAAAGAAGAACAGAACAGTTCTGCATGTGTCACAGCAAACCATGCACACTTACGCCACCTCAGCCTGATTTTTCCAACCAGTAAAAGCATCAACTTCATCTTAATCTTTCATATTATTACATATCCTTATGTAAAACCAGCTCTTGCACAATGTGTCATTCCTTTTGTTTCACCATGTTTCTGACCCTTTGCATCTTATGTTGTCATTTCTGCTGGTTCTTCACTTCTGAATTACATCATTGTCATGTTATAGAAGGAATAAAAATGTAGGTCAAAGTGTGTCTTTACGAAATCACTGGAGGAGCACCAGAAGACACAGGTGAAAGAATAATGTGTGGTTTACATTTTTATATAGTATATAACAGTGATGGCAGTTGCTCGCTGCTGTTCTCAGGAGAAGTGCCATGGTAGATGTGCAATTGGGTTGGCTACGATGTTCCGGTGAACCAATCAAACTTGAAAGCCCACCATTCTCAAGTGAATTACAATAAAGACAAGATTTATCACAAGCAAACGTGGTGATTATCCAACACAACATCTGTATCCATAAAGTGGATAACTACAAGGCTGCCCAGCAGGACTTGATAACTCATCAATCTGTTAGTGCTTTAATGTGGCAGCTACAAATCCTAATCCTAGAAGGTAGAGGAACACTGCCTAGGAGTAAAGATAACCGATTCTATCCCAGGTTCAACTCTGTGACTCTGGGGAATTCACCTCACCTTCTGAAGTTTCAAGTTTTTAATCTTTAAAATGAAGAAGTTGTACTAGATCTACAAGATCCCTTCCAGGTTTAAAATATTGGAGTACAACTCCATTGTGTATGTCTGTTGGGGACGGGGGAGCCTTTCTTTTAAAAACTGATCAGTAACATCATATATGACGTGCTATTTAGAAGGTAATTGCAATCTATGAGGTTGCAGTACTAATATAGTGAATATGAATGTTCTTAGTGAAAACAATTGCATATCTTTCTGTCCTGTAAACCATTTTAAACCAAGCCTGGGGTGCTGTGTCTTCAGCCTGACAACAGATTCAGTCTGTGATTACTGGGACTCCTCAAACCTGAAAGGGTTCATGCAAAATTGCCAGATTCTCTTGAAATCACAAAGGGGAATCCATTCTGGTTACCCTGGAGCCAACCCTAGTTTTCACTGGAAACTGTGCCAGCCCAGGAGGTCCTTTTTTTTCAGGGGTTCTGTTGATTCAGTGGCACTGCTGGGGCAAGACAAATCTGTGCCCAAGACCCAGCCCTGCCTGTGCTCCAACCCAAGGCCACCTGCCCTAGAGTTCTGTTCCCCCTCTATTCCTGACCTTTCCCCATGCTGGAGAACAGCCCTCCTTTTTCCCTCTTGCAGCCTTCAAAGGGTCTTTCTTTTCTGCTGTCCCTCTCTGGGATACCTTGCATAAACTCTTAGGTGAGTTTAGGTTTTTATCCAAGATGGGGATAGAATATGCTTCATGTAGCTTCTACTTGGCCATGCAAATATGTCTGAAGAAAGGAAATACAAAATCTTGAGGTTAACATCTGGGATTGAGGGCAGGGAAAAATGCACAAGCCAAATGCAAATTAATATTTCTGTAGCTCATTCTGCCACACTATCAAATAATTAAAAATGTAATCACATTTAGGAAGAAATGCACCTGTATTTTTTATTGTAATTTTTTTAAGTAACAGCTTTATTGAGATATAATTTCTATGCTATACAATTAACCGATTTAATGTGCATGTATTTATTTTTAATAGTGATTTTGAGTATAGGCAAGTTTAATTAGAGAGGAGAGCTAGAGACATTTATGGATGTTTTAAAGGGAACTTCTAAATACCTTCAGAGCCTTAAGATGTTAATGGTGCTGGCATTTTTGTTATGTAAAATTTCAATAAAATATTTCATCTTATAGGATGTTATCGGGCATATAATGGCATAAAAAGTTTTTAGACTATAATATTAATTGAAAAGGGCCAGCTACAAAATTGTAGGTGGAATATGACCATACCTATAAGAAAATACATACAGATAAAAAGACAGAAAGAAAAACAGGGCTAAGTTTGGTTGGTCAGATTTAGGGTAATTATTTTGTTTTCCGTTTTTATGGACTATCACACTCCTTAATTAGTATATGTACTTTTGGAGTGAGAAAGCAAGCTATATTTATGAAACTTTGGATTTTTCTCTTTTTCTGGAAACACAGGTTATGAACACTATTCATCAGGCCTGACTTGGGTGATTGGGGGAGATCATAAATGATGACAATAAACTACATTCATACATTGCTTGATAGTTTGCGAATTTCTTTCAAGAGCATTATCTCGTGTCATTGAGCAAAGAGGTAGAGATTTTACTGAGGAGACTGTCAAAAGTTGGGGAAACCAAGGAAATCCAAAGGGCATCTAAGAGGACCTCTATGCATACGCAGTTATCTCTAGTGGTAAAAATTGTAGCCCGACTTGATGGAAGTGTGTGGGGTGTGGGAGCAAGAAGAGCCCAGAGCAATTCCATGGGGCCATCACTGACCTGAGAAAGAAAGGGGAATGAACACGGTGTGTGGGCATGGGATGTTTTATGCATGCTGTTTCTTTGCCTTTCTATAATGTCAACACCTTAGGCCAGGTTAGCGGTTGTCCATAGAGATGTTGTTCAAAGGAGAAAAAAGGGGAGTGAGGAATAAAGAAGCCCATTTCAGAGTGAGTGAGTGAATGTGAGGGAAGGGAGGAGATGACCAAACGCAGTTAGTAGCCTTATGCTGGGGGCATTTGTGAATCAGTTATTTGTAACTCTGAAGACACCTTGCTTTGAAATATTAGGGGAGTACACAAGAACAGTGTAGGTAAAGTATATATCATATAAATTTTAAGAGAAATGGAGTTTTATCTCTTTCAGTATAATGAATAAATCATATTGTCAGCAATACGACAGCAATATTGTCAGTAAGACGAGGTGAACGAAAAAATCTCGTGATAGACCCACATTTTACCTTAAGTTATGAACATTTTCTTTAATATACATATTTTGATATAATTGTTGGCTCCTAAATATAAAGAATAATAAATATATGAATATAAATCAATGTAAACAATATTTTGAATATATAAATATAAAGAAATTTTTAAATATTTTTTTCACAGGTACCTTATAAACAAGGTTATGAAAATTCAGAGGGAAATATATATCACCTATTTTACTCAGCGGTAGTAGCTTATTTTATCAGAACCAACATTAAGTTAAATTGTCGTAGGCTATATTTTTTGTGCGTAAGGACTTCAAAAATAACTGCTATTAACTTTATGAGAATTTCTAGTACTCTGAAACCACTTGCATTGAGGGAATATTTTTTGATGTCAAAGCCTGGGCAAGCATTTGAAAGATGCCTAAATGTCATAACCTCAATGTAATGTCATTTCAAGAAGAGAAATAGAATATAGACTGAATCACAGAGGTACAATGCACTGAAATGTATAACTGCTGCCTTCAGCATAGCCAGGCTTTGGAAAGCTCCAGATTCTGATGTATGGCAAAATTTCTGGCATGAGAAATTCTGTCAGTTCTTTCCAGGCTCAGCTGGAGTTCAGCCTCCTTAAGGAAGGCACCCCCCACCCCCACCCCTGCGCCATCCCCAACACTTCAGCCTGCAGTGATTTTGTGCTCATTTGAGTGTACCACCCCTATGAAGTACGTCTGTGGGTTGACAGTTGTAACAGGCACCTCTGGTGCCCTTTTCACACCCCCCTTGACCCACCTCTGATTTCAAATGCAGGAGGAGGGCCCACGTAGGAGGGCCCATGTAAGCTCAGAGTCACCTCTCGGTGGGCATCACATCTTGCCCTCTTCAGTTGCGCTTGCTCAAGGGGCTTTCTCCAATATCAGGGAGTTCGCTTGACCTGTGAACAAGCCCAGCCTGGAAGTGCAGGAGAGTTATTGTCCCTGGGGAAAGCCCTTCATCACTGGCATGTCGGAGCCAGTGGATAAATACTTTTATTTTCTGTTGTTCAGATGGGCACTTTTATTCTGTACGCTTTTGTGGCAGTGAGCCCCGATTGCCTATAGTAGTGACCTCTGACAGACACTTGTATATTGGCTTTTTCTCTTTTTTTCATGCACCTCCTTTATTCCCTCACTCCTTTGGGACCACCTCCAAAATAGACTGCCTGACCCAAGTCCTTGTCTTAGGTTCTGGTCTGAGGGAAACCCAAACTAAGAAAATGGTTACGTGACTGATTTGCAATGCCCTTGTATTTTAGTTAAGGTTTTTTGTTTGTTTGTTTGTTTTTGAGACAGAGTCTCGCTGTTGTCTCAGCTAAAGTGCAGTGGCCTCATCAAAGCAAACTGCAACCTCAAACTTCTGGGCTCAAGCGGTCCTCCTGCCTCAGCCTCCCGAATAGCTGGGGATGCAGGTGTGTGCCACAACATCTATTTTTTGTAGAGATGGGGTCCCTTGCTCAGGCTGGTCTCGAACTCCTGACCTCAAGTGATCCTTCCACCTCCGCCTCTCAGAGTGCTATGATTTCAGGCATGAGCCACCGTGCCCGGCCATGTCAATTTTTTAAAGTCCTGTTGATGTAAGTTTTGCTTCTACAACTAGATTGTAGTCTCCTGAGGATAGCAAGAGTTTCTTATACATTGTATCATCCACATTAGTACCTCGAGTACTGCCTTGGCCAAAGTATATTTCTATTGTAAATATTTGTTAAGTAAGAAACTTAAGATGGTATATGGAGATACTGTCAATCCCTTTGAGAAATCTGGTCACCTAACACCCAGATTCTTATGAAAGTACTG
Source organism: Lepilemur ruficaudatus (assembly GCA_963574885.1). NCBI lineage: Eukaryota > Metazoa > Chordata > Mammalia > Primates > Lepilemuridae > Lepilemur > Lepilemur ruficaudatus. The sequence continues at coordinate 18,213 of CAUYRT010094253.1, read as the reverse complement.
TTTACCTGCATCAGTTTAGGGCAGTGGTCCCTAACCTTTTTGACACCACAGACCAGTTTTGTGGAAGACAGTTTTCCAGGGAGTGGAGCGCAAGTCACCACCTCAGCTGCACCTCAAATCTTCAAGCATTGGGGAGGGGGCAACCTGGATCCCTCACATGTGCAGTTTGCAGTGGGGTTTGCACTCTGGTGATGGTCTGATGCCCCTGCTGATGTGACGGGGATCTGGGCTCAGGCAGTGATGTGAGCAGCTGTGGGTGCAGGTGGGCCTTCCCTCACTGGCTCACCCCCTCTCCTCCTGCTCTGTGGCCCAGTTCCTGGCTGGCTGCAGACTACTCTGTAGCCCAGGGGTTGGGGACGAAAGTCTAGGGAATGGACATTTGACATTCTTGATGTCTACCAAGTTATGAACTCCTTGCTCATAAGGTGAGTGACTCTCATCTTAAATACTAAAAATACCAGTAACTCACTTTCCAAGCCTCCCTTGCAGCTATGTCATGAATTCCACCAATCTGATTAACCCACTCTGGACGCTGAGTTAAAGTCAGGATGTGGAGAAGTAGGGACCACTCAGAATCCATCCGGGCAATAGGGTGGTGGCAGTTGCAGTGTATCCATGTCATGGTGGTAGTTTTTAAAATTAAAAACTAAGTTCCTTTTCTGAGTAATTTAGCCAGAGTGGCAGTTTGTTGTTGCCGGTAAGAACTTTGATCTAGTCTATATTTTCAATGAGTCGAGGGTAATTATCTTGGCTTGTTGGTGGAAAGTGTATATCAAACGCTCAGGGAAGTGGGGGAGATCAAAAATCCCCTGGGGAATTCTAATACATTCCATGAAGGTATGTGTCACACCCGAGTAGAACACCCCAGGAACCTCCTTAACCCTCATACAACCCAACCCACTGACTCTGGATGTGTGAGATGCCGGCATTGAGGACAAAAGAGCAAGAGGGCCATCTTTTGTGACAAGCAAGAAAAGGACAATATATTGGAAGCCAGGACAATGGGGCAGGAAGGGACACTTTGTAAAATTACTATTTCTTACAGCTCCATTGTAGTTGTTGCCAGATATTTCACAGACATAAAACACGTGAGTGCACACACACACACACACACACACCCCTACACCTTCAGCAAAGACAGTATTTCAAATTCAAAAGCCAATAGACTACTAACATGCCTACCATCTATAAGCTAGGAAAATTCATTTTAGCAGATAGAATCCACTCACTTGTTGAGAAGAATGATCTCTTTAATGAAAATTATAAATAATAAAAGGCCTATAAAGGCTAGACCATTATAGATACTATATACTTTATCAGGCACTCATAAAACAAATAAAGCAAAATCATATTTATTATTAGTTTCTTTTTTAAGCACATGACTCAGTTCCTCCAAATCCTCATCCCTCCAAAAGTGCTGGTATTTTCAAAGATTTCACAAATATATTAAGGTTAACTTTCAGATTATGAAATAATTGGTACATCATTACATTTTTAGAAAAAACAAGTCATACTGTATCTCATGTGATACACCAAAACTGAAAGAATAAAACAGCTAGGACTGGATAGAAAAAGATGGAATAGAGGTGCCTCTGATGTCAGGATAAGGAGGAATCCTCTTAACATGAAATCAATACAAGAAACACTAGAGTAAAAATTAAATAATCAAGATATTTGACTATACAAAAATATGAAACTTCACAAACCTACCATAAAACTAAAATGAAAATAAGAAAAACAATTTTTCAAATATATGAAAAATTGGTAAATACCCATGCTATAATGAAGAACTTTTTAAAAATTAAAAGTAAAAATACGTTGATCCCAATTTTCAAAAAATAGGGTTCATATATTATAAATAAATATTTAACATCAAAAGGATACAGAGAACAAAAAATATAAAAACATGCACAACAGTTACTAAAAATAAAAGAAATATGAATAAAAAATAAATAGTATTTTCAACAACTAAAATGGCAATATTTTTCCCTAAACCATTTTGTTGTTGAGTATGCATTGAATGTTGGAATACAAATTAGTGCATGGTTTCTGGAAGGAAATTTGGCAATAGCTTCATAAAAACTATTTTATGAAAAATATTTGTATGCTTTGATCTAATATATCCTCCCACAAACTTCTTTTAAGGAACAATAAGAGATGTGCATAAGTATTTATAAGAATGTTTATCTTAATAGTATTGTAATTGCAAAAAATGTAAAATATCATAAATGTTCAAATAATTTGATAAGTTATTGATAGTTTATTCATATAACCATGTTTTTCAAAGAGCACTTAATTATATAGGAAAATGTTCACAATATTGCATTGAATAGAAAAAAACAATTAAAAATTGTACATATTTTTTTTTCAATTTTACTTTCTACAATGTTTACAGGAAAAATGCTAGAAATAATTACATAAAAATATTAATAGTTTTATCTCTGGTTAGTAGGATTTTGAAAAATTTTTATTTTTCTATGCTTTTGTGTTACTTAAATAATTCTACAATTAATTATAATATTGGAAAAATCAAATCTTGCCATTAAAAGAATGATTCTTCAATTATTTTTCCCACATGAAATAACACATTTAGTAGCATGATCTGCCTTCAACTGTACTAAGGATGTGGGAACAAATATTCATTTAGTCCATTTTAAGAACTTTAGAATTAGATAGAGCAGGTGTTAATGATCCCAGTTAGAAGAGGAAGAAATTGAAGATTAGAGAGACTAAGTGATTTGCCAGCATTCAGTTATTTCAACAGCGTATTTTATTTTTTCTGCATATAATAATTACTGTGAATTGGATTAGGCATTTAGGCATTAAGAATAAAAGATTAAAAATTGTTACCAAGAATTTGCAGTCTTATAGTAGGTGACATTATTTCAAAAATTGATATTTTCAATTAGTGGGATAAGTGCTGGTATGCAGTGGGAACTACAGAGAAAATATTATTTTGAACCACTTGAAATTGCCAGTGTTCAACTATTTTTGACCTACAAAAATGGCACTTTGATGTGATTCATTCTAATAAACCTAAACCATAATGGTGATAACGGTTGAGATGAATCTTGATGAGAAAGAAGGAGATTACCAGATGAAGGTATAGTCATCAGTCAAGGTTGAATCAGGAACAAAAATACATACAATAAATTGAACAGGGAAAATTTAATATAAAGAATTATTAACTGCAACAGTGGATCTGATTAACGAGGGATTGGCTAGTAAGAAGTAAAGAGAACTCTAAAGAATACAGAAATAGCAGATGGGAAGAAACAGCCACTACCCAACCCAAGCACTGAGATGCAAGGAAGAGCTATTGCTCCTCTCTGCCCCAGGTCTGATATCCAGACCCCCAGGACTCACTGAATGGCAGAGAAGTTGCTATGATGGAAGTCCTGGAAATATTATACATCCTCTGGGGTGCAGGGAAAAGCTGTTTACAGGAGGGTGTCTCACTAAATGCATTCTGCTAGGAAACAGCCCAAGCTAGTGCTAGAGGGAGCTACTGGTTGCTCCTTGCTACTGACTGCCCTGCACTGGAGAAGCTTCCTGAGCTGCAGGTGCCTGGTGCTGGAGAAGCCGCTCACACTGCAGGAGGTGGTGCCTGGGAAGCTATGTGTACTATGGGAGCCTGGCTCTGGAGAAGCGGCATATGCTGCAGAAGCCTGCTGCAGGAGCACACCAGGAACAAAAAGAAAAATCCCTTCCTCCTGTAATGTCTTCCCACCGCCCTCTACTGATGAAGCTTAGCATTATCTCAGCTGGCAAATAAAAACTATTTAAAAGGCCAGCTGCATTTTTACACAGCAGGCAATGAAGAGTGAATTTGGAACTGAAACAATACGTTGATAACTGACACCATGTGAAAAGAGAGTCTTACAGCCAGCAGAAATAATACCAGAGAAGACATGTAAAAAAAGACTTTCATATCTGGCAGCATCATACACTAGATACCCAGACTGACATTCCCACTGTAAAACAAACAAAAACCCCTGAATATCCAGAATCTTTTAAAATAGGAAACTTGTGTTTAAATGCATCAGTGAGATGGCAAGATCAGATGCCAAAACTAAGTTAGAGCATGAACTTGAACACTGAAGATGTTGTTCATTTTGGTGGCATTTGCTAAATATTTTCAACTTGAACTTCATTTATCAGATTCTTGTGGAGGGCAAGGGACAAAAGGTTAATTCCAAGGTCCTCTAAAATTGAGGAGTCTAATTTTGAGACCCTTTTACAACATTTTACTAGGACGCAGAATGCTCCTTGTGAAAGTAAACGAGACACTGAGGGTGTACACTTACTCAGTGTGACAGTGAAATAAACCTGCTTTGTTTCCCATTTCCTAAGGGAACATCAAGGAAAACTGCAGTGGTTAAACTTTGGCACTGGTTGAAGGAGGAAAATTATCTCTTCAGAATTCATAACCATAAGCCAACTCCTAGAGGATTACAGCCTGAATTCACATCACCCAAAATGTCTGAAAAACTTCAAGATGAAAATTAAGTTTAAAGTGATGCCAGGTTGGTAGTGTTCCTGCAGGGTTTGGAAAAAGTAAACACAAATCCTCTTAGAAGGGATGTGCCTTGAATCCAGGCTTCAAAAAGTCCTACAGATAAATGCCAAGAGTTACTAGGTCACCACCAAAAATCACAAAATACACAAGGAAAGTGGCCACAATGAGAAAGAACCAGTGGAAACAATAAATCCACAAAGCTTCAACTATCTGAATTATTTAATATCAACACAATTGGCATGTTTAATATATGTTAAAAGAAATAAAAGACTAAAAGATGACCAAGATGATTTGAAAATGAATCACACAGAACCTCTAGAAATGAAAACTGTAATACTTGAAAAAAAATCCATAGGCTGGTTTAAAAGCAGATTAGATACTTGTGAAGTCAGAAGTAGTGAACTGGGAGATAGAACTAAAAATTATGTGCAATGTAGTATAGAGAGAAAGAGGACTAGAAAATATGAAGAGACATTGAGACATGGGAAGATTTCATATGCATAAAATTACAATTTTAGTAAGAAATGAGAGATAGAATGGGGCAGGGGCAATATTAATGGTAGTTAAGGAGTAGATAACTTTCCAAAATTAATGAAAAATATAAGATTCAAAATGCACATTAATTCCCAAACAAGATTAATAAAAAGAAACCCACACCCAGCCACCTTGTAGATAAATGCAGAACACAGTAGGAAGGAAACTCTTAAAAGAAAAAAAAACCAGATTACCAAGAAAAGGTAATTAAACTAAGAACAGCCATGGAGGACAAAAGAAAGAATAATTTTAATGTGTTGAAAGAAAATAATTCTCACCTGGAATAGCAAGTCCATGAAGAGCATCTTTCCAAACAAGGGCAAAATAAAGACATTTCAGACAAATGTTAAATAAAATATGAGAGTTGGCAATTAACAATCTCTAGCCTAAGGAAATTCTAAAATATATACTTCAGATGGAAGAAAGTTATTCCAGATTGATGGTCTAGATTCAGGAAGAGATGATAAAAACAAAATGTAAAAATATGGGCAAATCTAAGCAAACTATATAAAAAATAATTTTTAAGGAGCTAAAAAAGACATGGCTAAAATACACAGCTGTAAATTGTGAGGGATTATCAGAGTTAAAGTGTTCTAGAGACCTTGTATTGTTCAGGAGGATGATACAGATATTGATAATTTTTGAATTTAAGTTAAATATTATGATTAATACAAAAGTAATAGAAATCGAGTGGACTTCTCTGTATTTTCAGATTTTTCCTTTATGGTTATTACTTAGTTAATAACAAATAATCCAACCAAGATTGGAATTAATTAGCATTTATGAATAAAAATGTTTTGTGAATGGTTTGATCTGGGCTTCATCTCTCTATTTCCTTAACTTAAGAACTTTTTATTTTGTTTTTCTCCATTTTTCAAACTCTCCTCTGTCAGTCATTTACCCCATGCGTGCTTGTTGGCTTTATGTTAGTTCCAAATCTGTTTTTAAACTATTAAAATAATTTGAATATTAAACCAAACTAAATTTCATTTTGTCATGATGTAATATTCTTTTTGTACATGGCTAGATTCAACTTGTTAATACTTTGTTGAGCACTTTTGAGTCTGTAGGGATATTGGTTTGTAGTTTTCTTTCCTTGTAGTGTTTGTCTGATTTTGGTATCATAATAATGCTATTTTCATAAAATAAGTTGGGAAATACCCCTACTCCTTCTTTTTTTCTTAAGGAGTTTTTGCATTTATTTTTTTAAAAATATTCAGTAGAATTTACCAGTGACGCCATCTGGACCAGGAGGGTTTTTTTTTTTTTTTTGAGAAAAAATATTTTGAGTTATGGAATTCTAGTTACTTAATAGATATAGGATAATTCAGGCTTTCTATTTCTACTTTGTCGGTTTTGGTTATTTGTGCCTTTCATTTCACCTACATTGTTGAAATTATTGGCATAAAGTTGTTGATAATTTTTATTAATTATCTTTTTACTATTGGTAAGGTCCATGGTAATGTTTTCTCTTTCATTCTTGATATTGGTAACTTGTGTTTTTTATTTTTTAAAAAACATTTTAAAATAATTTGAATAATACTATATACTTCCATATTGCATAAATATAAATTGCCAGAAGCTTGATGTAGATGAGGCTTAACTACTCCTGAAAGTCACATTTGTAAATTTAGTTCAAGGAAAATCTAAGAGCACTGGGGCTTTTTGAGCAAAGGAATTAATTATTACTTAATGACAGTAATATAGACTTGATCATGATAACTGAAAATAGGATTCCTGGCAGATGATAGTTGTTAGATGAATAAATCGATAAATAAATACCTTAGTTGCAGAATGAAGGAAACTAGATTGATACTAGATGAATATTCATGAAAATCATTGTTATTTGATCAGTTTTCCATATTGCCACAAGCATTATCTTTCTAAAACACAAATATACTTTTGTAAATCTCCAAATTAAAAATTCTCAGTGGTTTTCCATTGTCTTTATCATCCATTTGAAGGCCCTAAGGCGGCATGTAAGGCTTTTAATACTATGGTCCCATCTTATCTATCCACACTTATTTCTTACATCTTTCCTCAGTATTACTATCTCAGCTATCCTAGAAACAATCCTTTTACTAATTTAATCGTTTTGCCTCACCTTCTCACTTTCTCATGTTGTCCTCTTTTGTCTGAATTTTTCTTTCTTACTTCAAGGCCAAATTCAAAGGTCAAGTCATATGCAGTTTTCCATGTCTTGCTTCCAGTATAATCAATAGCTTATTTTTCCACTCATGTCATTTATTTGCCCCTCTAGTCTATTATAACACATGTCATATTTAATCAGGTTTCAATGTTTAAGTGACTGCTTCCTAACAAATGGAAGCTCTTTGAGGACAGTGACTGCCTTATTCATTTTTGTACCCCAGACTTCTAGCACAATGCTTTGGAGATTGTAGGCACTCAGCAAATGTTTACTTGATAATTCATAGTCCAAAATCACAGTCTCACTTACAGACTAGATGGACTAGAGTTTTATGGAGGAAGATACTGTTCTCTGGTCTGGGAAAACAACACCCATCTGGATCATCTAATCTACAAATGCAAGTCTTTCTTTCACAAGGGGGAACAATCCAAGTGTAAGTTCAGCGGGGAAAGGATTATCATTTTCACGTACAAAAGAAACTACAGCCATCAAAACAATTTTAAAATAATTGGAGGTTGTACTCAGCTGCTGGATGAACAGCATGAGTATACTGTTAATTTTGCAGGTCAGCATTATGACCTCAGATGTGAGTTTGCAAATGAATTAATACTGCATTATAAATATAATCCTAAGAATGTGTTGGAAATTGCTACAAGGTGTACTGGGACAGAGACATGATAACATCATTAAAGTCTACCAACAGGCTAGACATTCTGCTGTTTGATAGGCCTAATAAACTTGTGGTACTTATTAGTATTCTTCTTTTGCTAAGCATAAATATTACAAGAAATACACAGAAGGCAAGTGAATACGTAGATCAGATTAAGGAGCCAAAAGAAAAGTGACATTTACAACACATTGAAGTAATGTAAATTATCATCTCAATGACTCTATTTAATTATCAATTGGTGTTTAAGAATATATACCAAGTTAAATATTTTAAGGAATAACATTCATCGTGTTTGCATTAGTTTCAAATATAATATTTCTGCAAATAACTAAGCTTTTTCTTCTTGACATGATAAATTATTATAAGTCACCAAGAGCATGGTTTTCCACCTTTTATCACACAAGCAAAACTTTAAGACATGACATATTCCCATGAGTAACAGTGGTTCATTGCAGTGCTTATAATGCACCTGAAGGGTAGACACCCACTCTTTTCACATTAAGAATCACTGTAATAGTGCCAGTTAGTGATGCCAATCATTTATTTTCCTCCATACAGCCTTCTTGAAGAATTTGACCTCCACAATGTGGGAAGAGACGGACCTTTATGTGGCATGTTACTCCATGCTTTAATCAGGAATTTGACCCAGAGACTGTGTTAATGGTCACAAAAGCTGAAAGTATAAGATCATATGGCAACTGAGGCTACTATTGAGTAGTATTAACTGTGGGCCACATGTGTTGATGAGCAGGCAGGGAGCACTGACATGGGAGATCATGTGGTTTTGGAAAGAGGGAGAGATGGAAAAATAACTGGCCATTGGCTGTGATAGCTTTCTAATGCTTAGTCCATTCCAGGTGTGAGACTCAGTGATTCTTCCTGCCCTTGGATTTTGTACTTTCCTTGGATTCAGTCTTCACTTAAGCTTGCTCCAGAGTGCTTCTGTTTCTTTTTTTTTTTTCCAACTTTTAAAACATTTTTTTGTAGAGTTGAGGTCTTGCTATGTTGCCCAGGCTGGTCTAGAACTCCTGGGCTCAAGCGATGCCTCAGCCTCCCAAAGTGCTGAGATTACAGGCATAAGCCACTGTGCCCAGCTCAGAGTTGTTCTGTTTCTTACAATCAAATGGTCCTTGAATATCAGGACAGAGAGTTAAAAAATAAATTAGTAAATTCCCATATATTTTAATGGTATAAGATTTGATCAATGTGAGGAACACAAATAGAATTTATCTACTAAAATACTATCAATGTACCAAAGTTGCCAAATATTTTCAACACGTTCATCTTTTATTGAGGTTTAGCAAACAAAGATTTGGAGTTTTTAATATTCCTTATTTCAGATAATCTTTCAGAGTGGCTTTTCTAGGAGTTGACAAACATATTCTATAAAGGATGAGATATAAGTATTTTAGGCTTTGGGGACCATTAGTCTCTTGAAACTTTTCAGCTCTGCCATTGTGGTGTCGAAAGCGTAGTGGAAGGCATCCTTAGGCAATACATAAATGAGTGAATCGAGTTTTAATAAAACAGATTGGGGCCAGATTGGGCCTTTGACTGTAGTGTGCTGACCCCTAGACTAAGCAGTTATAAACCTCTGGATTTAACCAACTTCAGGTTTTAGTGGTAGTTCTTTCAGTGATTCTCCAAGACCTAGGAAATATATTCAGGGTTTTTAGACTTATGCTTTTTAGTTTAGAAAATGAGAATGGAATGTGATAATCATTCCAACTGGCCTCATAGAATTTGATGAAGAATATTTAATTAATCAGATCCAATGAGACTAACTGTAGTGAAGTAGTAAATACATTCGCTGAACAGAATTTATTCAATGACTATTGTCTGTGTCAGACTTTGGTCTACGCACTGGAGGGATATCAGGGAAAGAAAAAAATCGAAAATAGTAAGAAGTGCTATTGTTATTTGAGAGAGGTAGATGGAACACTGGAGAGAAATTCATAAACTCTATACATTTTACTGACCAATTGACTATTAAATGGGAAGCTTTTAAAAATTTAAAACACTGATAAATGAAATTAACCGCTAGGGGCTATAAATAGCCCTATAACAAGAGGGTGAAAAATAAATCACACTGTAATTGCTAAGAAATGTAATTTAACATAGTGTTATGTATAAAGATGTGTTTAATATGTTAGGAAAATGTTATTTGCTTTTCTCTTAACATAAAAAACTACAATTCCAACCTGTCAGTTTACATTCATTCAGGCCTGAATGAAGAATCTTACTGCCTGTCTACTAGATAGAGTCTAGGTGGCTTTAGTTAAGTTTCTAATAAAGTCCTGACTGGTGAGACTAAAGATATAAAAGGATCAGGAAGCCACATCCCTCCCTTCTGTGTTTCTTCCAGAAAAAGGTCAAGGGTCGAATGACTGAGAGAGAGGCTTATATCATTGTTCTCTTAACACAGTCTGAAGTTATCTTCCAGACTGCAGATAAGTAGATTATGGAGGAATTATCCCATACACTGTGGAACAGCAAGCCTCCCAGGTCCAAGAAATCCTTACCCTATGTGCTCCAAAATTATGGGGTTCTTGAGACATCAGTATATTTACCTGGCCCCTCTGCTAAGAGTTCAAGCCTCTCTGTGAATAATGGTATTCCTCTCAGTCTTTGCAGCATCCCCAGGGGAGAACAGAAGAGGTGGGGAAGAAAAGGAGGGAAAAGATTTCCCTGTAGAGAAAGAGGAAAATTTAGTCAGAAGATTTCATTTCTGATGAGAACACAAACTGCTCTGTCCTGATGGTGAATCCCCAGAGTCAGGCCGTGGTCAGCCATGAACCATTCACCTGAGGCGCTGACCTGGCAACTCTCGGAGTATACACTGAAAGGCTTTGCTGCTTGCTTCTTTCTCTTCCACTTGGAAACACAAATTGTTCTCCAAAGAGCTCTCTGATAAGCTAGACTTGAGGCCAATGTACCTGATCGGCAGCTACTTAATCATCTGCAGATTCTTGGGGCCCACCTCAAACCTACTGAATTAAAATCTCTGAGCGGTATGTGGTTGGAGAGTGGGAGGAAGTTAGAATTCAAGAATCTGCAATTTTTTATAGATCTCCCAGTTGATTGTTAAGCAAAGTAAAGATAAAGCTGCGTTCTTTTCCAGGAACACTCTTTTCTAACTAATTCTTCCCCCAAACACTTTTTAGTTCTTATCATTCTAAGGGTCACTATGTTCAAAGTCCTACTGTGTCAAGAGACTGTGTCCTGAACTTCTGGAGAAACTTTCTTGGCCAAAAGATATTAACAGTGATAAAGCTGGTGTGAGAAGTTTCCTTAAATCAAGATGGGCCAAATGGGATGGGATTAAGCAGACAGGGCTAAGCTGGGAGAGTTCTGTATGCTATAAATGGGATTTTTAATATGAGGTCCATAGGTATCCACAAGAGGTTCATGGAAGGGAAAAAATTTACAACTTTATTTTCACTAATCTTTTACTGAAAATTAGCATTTTTTTCCTACTATGAATTTGGCAACAAACCAAATTAGTGTTGGCAGTACGTATGACTTTGTCACCGATAGAAATCACAGATATTTCTGTTACCACGTTTTAGTTATCATGAATAGCTTAAAATATCATTTACATTCATCATAACTTCAAATCACAGTTGTTTTTAGACTTGTCACTAACTCTTTTGAAAAACGTTAAAAAGGAAACACAGATATTACCCTATTGCACATTTAAAAAATATTTTGGTGACTGTAATTCAATATAGTTGGTTGCCTTTGTAATCTTGTAATTTTATTATATACATTTAGAAACATTATTCTTAGTTATACTCTATAGGCTTTACCTTTCTCAGAATTATTTTTAATTATGTATTATGTGACTTCGTATAGGATTGCTAAAGAAGTCCATGGAATCTAAGAATTATTCTAAAAGAATCCCAAACAATCAAGTGGCTTTTGGGACAATAGTAATGAGCATTTTGCGATTTTTGTTGGTTTACCTCTGGGTTAAATGTCATCAATAATATACTGGAGGCTTCCCAAGTACTACTTAAACCTCTCAGTCTAGGGACCAAGCCTTCTCCATCCGCGTCCATTTAGCCAGCCTCACAGTAACCAACCCTGTCCACCCATGGAATCTACCCCCTTGTGGCCCTGACTAGTGTTCTTGACACTATGTGCCCCATAGCCCTACTCTTGTCTAGCTGGCAATTCTTTGGTTCTTTATTTACATCCCAATCATGAACTCAACAAGTGCACTTTGGCCTCTGCTATACATGAAGCATTCTGCTCCTTGTGGAAGCGAATGGAAGAGAACGATGAGGTATGTTTCCTACCAGGACCGTGGTCCTCATGCTGTGCTATTGGAAGCCCTATGATTAAGGGTTAAGTACATTAACACAAATCCCTGGGTTCAAATTTTTTCCTGCCACTTTGGAGCTGAGTGACTTTGGGAAAATTGCTTTTTATGCCTCTGTTTCTTCACCTGTAAAGTGAAGATGACACATGGGTGCTCTCAAAACAGTACTTAGTATATAGTAAGCATGTGCTAAATGTTAATTGCTATTAAATATATGGAATTTGGGGCCACAGCGCAAACTCCTGACCCAGAAACTCTGGGGGCTTGGCCGTGTGCATTTTATCAAGCTCCACAGTGATTCTGGTATACTTTGGAGCAGTGTTTCTCAGCCTATTTTTCATTATTGCCCCCTAAGAAACCATTTTAGACATTTTTCCCTATTGGCCCCCTATGAAATTTTAGTACCATAAATATATGATAGTATACATCTGTTTGTGTATTTTGGCCATTTGAAGGATGACAAACCATTGTACTGTCTAAGATTTTTGCATAACCTTCCCCCAAGAACCAATTTTAGCCCTCCCCATTGAGAATACATGTTTTAAAGCAGTGGGTTCTCAATCTTAGAATGAAATAAGGAAGCTTAAAAAAAAAAGTCCATGCCTGGAACACCCCCTCAGAATCTCTAGGGGTAGTCTTTTTAAAAATTCCCCAGATGATTTCAATATACAACCATGGTTGAGAAACACTGCTTTAGCATTCAAGATCCTCTTACGGGAGATTAAAATCTGGTTGGCAAGCAGTACCTACAAACATGAACATAAACAATGCAGAAATGAATGGAACAGTGAGTGCTATAGAGTTCAAAAAAAGGAGAAACTAATACAGGGTGTTCTGATTAGGACAGGCTTTGTGAGACACAGAATCTGAGCAGGATTTGGAACAGATAATGGAAAAGAAATTTTAAGTGTGGAAATAACACGGCGAAACATATAAAAAGGACATAGAGTGTTTGGGGAAGGTAGTAGATTGAACAGTGGCCCCTCAAAAGATATGTCCACTTGGAACCTGTGAAGTTTACTTTATTTGGAAAAAAGGTCTTTGCAGATGTAATTGAGTTAAGGATCTCAAAATGAGAGCATCTTGGATTAGAGTGGCCCCTAAATCCAATGCCAAGTGTCCTTAGAGGAGAAGAGAGACAGGGAGGAGGTCATGTGAAGACAGGCAGAGATTAGAGTGATGTGTCTACAAGCCAAGGAATACCAAGGATTGCCAGCAGCCACCGGAAGTTGGAAAAAACAATGAAGGATTCCCTGCTAGATCCTTTGGAGGGAACAGTTACTGACACCTTGACTTCAGACTTCTGGCCTCCAGAATTGTAAGAGAACAAACACCTGTTGTTTTAAGCCACCTAGATTGTGGCCATTTGTTACGGTAGCCCTAGAAAACTACTACAGGGACAATGAGGAAACCAATCTAACAGAGAAAAGGAATTGTATTAAGAGTGAAAAATAAAATTGGAACGAGAGAGTGGGTCCAAACAGGAAAGCTATTGTTTACACAGTGTGTTAGTCAGGGTTCTTCAGAGAAACAGAACTGATAGGATATATAGAGAGATCTGTAAGAGGAGATTTATCGTAGGAATTGATTCACACAAATCTGGAGGCTGAGAGGCCCCACAGTCTGCTGTCTGCAAGTTGCAAAACCAGGAAGGCCAGGGGGTAATTCAGTCCATGTCCAAAGACCTGAGAGCCTGGGGAGCCAGTGGGGTAAGTCTCAGTCCGAGACTGAGGGCCTGAGAACCTGGAAAGCTCTGATGCTTGCAGGCAGGAGAAGATGAAAGTCTTAGCTCCAGAAGAGAAAGCAAATTCGCCTTTCCTCCACCTTTTGTTCTATCCAGGCCTTCAACAATTGGATGATGCCCACCCACATTGGTGAGAGAGGATTTTCTTTGCTCAGTCTAGTGATTTAAATACTATTCTTTTCTGTAAACACCCTTGCAGTCATACCAAGAAATGGTTTACCAGCCATCTGAGTATGCCTTAATCCAGTCACATTGACACCTAAAATTAACCACCGCACACAGTATACTGCCTGTACTGAGAACAGTTAGAGGTGTGAGGATAGACCTCTGAGTACCACCTCATGAAACCAATGTCACTGGCAAATTAATCTAGTAACTAATGCTGTATAACCTACAGGAAGTAAGTTGAGTTAGGGAAACCACTTACAAGTATAATAAAATTAAGTAAGGGACATAAGGAAAATATGGATTAGTGAGATGGTTTTAGGAAGGAAAATAAAGAAATGGGTTCATGTAATAAAGTTCACAGGAAGTACAAGGAAGTCCTTGGCACTTGATCTGTATGGCCATGAAGAAGAAGAATGTTTCAATAATGACTTTAAGGTTTGAGCTTAAGCAAATAATGCATATTAGATTTAGAATGAAAACATACATTAGTTTTTACTAATTTATTTTAAAAATGTATTTTTTAGCAACTTTATTGAGATATATTTTACATATCATTCGTCTACTTCAAGCATACAATTCAATGATTTTTAGTAACTTTACCAAGTGGTATAACCGTCACCATAAATCAGTTTTATAACATTTTTGGTTCCCAAATAGGATCCCTTATGATCATTCACAGTTAGCCCCAGCTAACTGAACCCCCTCCTTCAGGCAACTGCTGACCTACTTTCTTTCTCTATAAATTTGCCTCTTGAAAAAAACATCTTATGTGAATGGAATCATTCAACATGTGGTCTCTTGTGTGTGGCCTATTTCACTTCACATAATGTTTCTGAGGTTCATCTACCATACAGCATCTATCAGTGGTCTGTTCCTTTTTATTGCTAAATATATTCCATTATATTGATAGACCACATTTGTTCGTCATTCACCAATTGTTGGACATTTGGGTCATCTTCAGTATTTGGTGTTATAAATATTCTAGTGCAAATTTTCATGTGGACATATGTTCTCATTTCTCTTGGGTAGATACCAAGGGGTAGAATTGCTTAGTTGTTTTGTCGTTTTATGCTTAACTTTTTGAGAAACTGCCAAATTGTTTTCCAAAGTAGCTGTACAATTTACATTCTCACCAGCAATAGATGAGGATTCCTATTTCTCCACACCCTCACCAACATTTGTTATTGTCTGTCTTCTAGCCTTTCTAGTGGATGTGAAATTGTATCTCATCATGGTTTTCATGTGCATTAGGCTAATGAATAAGGATGTTGAGCATCTTTTCCTGTACTTATTAGCCATTCATATATCCTCTTTGGTGAAACATCTGTTTGAGTCTTTTGCCCATGGTTTGATTGGTTTTTTATTTTCTTATTGAGTTGTATGAATTCTTTATATATTCTGGATACAAGTTCTTTACTTGTTCTGCATTTTGCATTTTCCCCCAATCTGTAGCTTGTCTTTTTTATTTTCTTAGTGATGTATTTTGAAAGGCAAAAGTTTTAAATTTTGATGAGGTTTAATTTATCTTTTTTTTTTCCTTGTATAGACTATGTTTTTGGTAGTCACATCTAAGAATTTTTTGCCTAACCTAAGGTTTTCAGGATTTTCTCCTTTTATTCTAAAAGTTTTATTTTTTAGCTCTTATGTTTAAATCTATCATCTATATTGAGTTAATTTTTATATATGGTATGAGGTGAGGGTCTAAGTTAATCTTTTTTGCATATGGATATCTGGTTGTCTCTTATCACCATCTGATGAACAGAATCCTTTCCCTAGTGAATTATCTTGACATCTTTGCCAAAACTCGATTGACTATAAATGTAAGAATTCATCTCTGGACTCTCAATTATGTTCCAGATCTGTATGTCCATCCTCATGCCAGTCCCACATTCTTGATAACTGTACCTTTATTGTAAGTTTTAAAATAGGGAAGTGAAAGTCCTTCAACTTTGTTATTTTTCAAAATTGTTTTGGCTGTACAAGGTGCTTTGCATTTCCACGTAAATGTTTGGATCTGCTTGTCAATATCTTCAAAACAGCATCCTGAAATTTGCATGTAATCTATAGATCAATTTGGGGAGAATGATCATATTAATAATATTGAGTGGAATGTCTCTTCATTTATTTAGATCTTTAATTTCTTCAAAGTTTTGTAATTTTCAGTATATGTCTTGCATTTCTTTTTTCAAATTTATTCCTTAGCATTTTATTCCTTGTCATGCTATTTTGAATAGCATTGTATTCTTACTTTCATTACTGAATTGTTCATATACTAATTTATTATCCCACCTATTGTGTAATAAATGCTTTTTAAATTAATGGATTGACATGTGAACGAGCAAGAGGAAAATTTTTAGCCAAAGGGGAGAGAAGGAAGTAAGCTTAAAGACAGATTTATATAGTACAAGTTTGATATTTAACAATTTAACATTTGTGAAGATCCCTGACATATGTAGTTTATTATTTTAAATAAAATTTATTATGACTATTTAAGATATATAACATGATGTTATGTGGTACATATAGATAGTAAAATTGTTACTATAGTGAAGCAAATTAACATATTTATCATCTCACATAATTACCCATATTTTTTTGACAGGAGCAGCTAAAATCTACTCATTTAGCAAAAATCTCAAATACAGTACAATTTTATTAACTATAATCCTCAAGTTATATATTAGATCTCTAGACCTGTTAATCCCACAAATCTGCTAATTTGTATCCTATGACCTACATCACTCCATTTCCTCCCTCCACCCTGCCCCTGATAACCTCTATTTTATTCTCCATCTCTGTGTTGACTTTTTTTTAGATTCCACGTATAAGTGAGATCATGCAATATTCTTCATTCTGTGTCTCACTTATTTCACTTAGCATGATGTTCTCAGATGATAGAGTTTATGATGCCTACCCCACAGTGTGACTATAAGGTTAAAATAGGATATGTAAAGTTCCTGGCATAAATACAAATCTTACTTTATTTTTTTGTCTGAGACAAAGTCTCACTCTGTTGCCCGGGCTAGGGCACTGCGGCATCAGCCTAGCTCACAGCAACCCCAAATTCCTGGGCTCAAGTGATCCTCCTGCCTCAGCCTCCTGAGTAGCTGGGACCACAGGGATGCACCACCATGCCCAGCTAATTTTATATATATATATATTTTTTTTTTTCTTAGTTGTCCAGCTAATTTCTTTCTATTTTTTTTTTCTTTTTTTCTTTTTTTTTAGTAGAGACAGGGTCTGGCTCTTGCTCAGGCTGGTATCGAACTCCTGAGCTCAAATGATCCGCCCAGAGTGCTAGGATTACAGGCATGAGCCACCACACCCAGCCATAAGCACAAATCTTAAATGCTCTGGGGGCTGATATTCAGAGGTGAGGTATTTTGCTCAGGCGTGGACTTAGTTTAGTGTTCACTGTTTCCTTGTCAAAGTGGGAAATTGTGGGATTGTTAAAACTGTCCCTCATAAATGTAAGGCTCTCCTAACTACTTTTTTTTTTTTTTAACCTGGATCTCTCTCTCCTGCTGCTTCTTTATTCTTGGTCTTCCTTTCCATTCTCTCCACTTTAGTCAATTTGAATGATGATTGTTAATAATTGAATTCATTTCAGACTAAAATGTTTAGAATATAGTTTTGGTAGGGTTTAGTAAATTGATACATTTCTCTATTGTGTTTTTTTTTTCCCTTAAATGAAGCAGTATTGATTCTTTAAATTAATATCATACCCTTTTCTGAAAGAGAGGGAAACCTTGTTGTTGTTGTTTTTTATTTCATCATATTATGGGGGTTTAGGTTACATGTGTTGCCTTTCCCCCGCTTCCCGCCCCCCCGCACCGAGTCAGAGCTTCAAGCGTGTCCATCCCCCATACGGTGCACATTGCACTCATTATGTATGTACATAGCCATCCCCTCCTCCTCCCACCCCCATCTGCCCGAAGCCCATTAAATGTTATTCCTGTATGTTCACTTAGGTGTTGATCAGTTAATACCAATTTGATGGTGAGTACATGTGGTGCTTATTTTTCCATTCTTGGGATACTTCACTTAGTAGAATGGGTTCCAGCTCTATCCAGGAAAATACAAGAGGTGCTATATCACCATTGTT
>CAUYRT010094252.1:0-19117 GCA_963574885.1 Lepilemur ruficaudatus | reverse complement strand
TTTCTGTATCTTTTTGGTTGGCCAATTAATTTCTTTCTATTATTAGTAGAGACAGGGTCTCACTCTTGCTCAGGCTGGTTTTGAACTCCTGACCTTGAGCGATCCGCCCGCCTCGGCCTCCCAGAGTGCTAGGATTACAGGTGTGAGCCATTGCGCCAGGCCCTGTGGCATGTTCTTAAAGTTCTCCCCAAGACATGGAGGCTTTGGGTGGGGTAAGAAAAGCCACCTGGCCCTTTAGAGACAAGGAAAAGGATCTAGGAGGTCAGGGAATGAGTCTTTCCTAAGAACATGGCTGGTTCCCTGATTCAGGGGCATCCCAGGGTTTCTGGGCCAGGTTTGCATCACCTGGGCAGACAGGTTTTTACCCTGGGCAATGGCTCCTTGGTGAGAAAGCAGGGGGATGGGAAGGCACCTACTGAAGCCTGACCTGTTTTCAGCAAGGACCCACCCTCAGTCAGTCAGTCAAGCAGTCAGCCAAAGATTTAGGCCACCCAGAATTTGCACAGGGCGTTGCCTTGTTACCTACCCGGAACGACCTACTGGCAAAGAAAACAGACCTTAGATCAAACACACACACATATGTACACTCACAGCTTTCACACTCACACTCAAGCAGTCTCACAGTCACAATCATACAATCACACACACATACACACACATACTCTGACCAGCACTTAGAGCTCTCAATCCCGTTCCTTCCTCTATTCTATCTTTGCTGTTCTCCCCAGTCCAAAGAAATCAAGGAGAATTAAATACATATTTGGAAACACACACACAGGATCCAAAGCTGCTCCTAATGGTGAGGTCAGTCCCCAGAATCTCAGACTCTGAGGTATCCAAGTGGATGAGTATATAATACAACATGGAACCAGGGCTATGCCTTCCTGTGCCAGGTCTTGGATATGCATCTATCCCTCTGAATCCAATCTAAGCACTGTTATTTAAAAGCCTAGTCCTTTCTTGGGCTGAATTTGGCTGTGGGAGGAATGGGGTGTGTGTGTGTGTGTGTGTGTGTGTGTGTGTGTGTGTGTGTGTGTGTGTGTTTAGAAACGAACTGGACTGCCCAGCTAGTGGGTGGGGGAGGGGGGTTGTGCTGAGATGCACCTGTTGTCTTAAAGTCAAGGTTGAGGTCAAACAGAGGCCAAGATTCTACTCCAGGTTTCCAAGGGCTAGACAACCCAGCCTTTTCCGCCCTCCCTTTGGTGGCTCTGGGTCTCACAGTCTCTGCCCTTCACCCAGCAGCAGCTGGTAGAGAAGGGAGCAGGGTAGACAGACTAGAAGCTTCTAGAGCCAAGGGAAAGCACTGCCTTTTCATTCTGTATCCTTCTCACCAGTTGTAGAAGAAAGACCCCAGCATTACTTCTTTCTCAGGGAAAAAGGCGGGGCCCTATACGCAGTGCAGAGGAAGGAGGAAGCAGAGGTAAGCCCCCTCCTCTGCCTCCTCCCTCCCAGCCTCTGCCTTCATACCACACACAGGCTGCAAAACAACCCAGCTTCTTGCCAAGAGCAGTTAGGCTGACTGAATTTCAGCTCTCGCTGCCTCTCCTCCCCCATCCTTCTCACTGGCTGCAAACTCTGGGAGGGATCCTGACCCCTGGCCCTCTGCCTATAGGGACAAACACCCAGCAAGTAGACAGGGGGTGGGCAGGACTCCCATAGCAGCAAATGGAGCTGTGGGCCACGGGGAGGATCCAGGGCAAGTACAGGGAGTGTGCCAATGGTGGTGTTGGGGCTGGTGGGGAGCTAGATGTCATGCCAGGGGCTCTGATTTTGGGTCCAGCCCTGACAGATACCTGGGATCTGGCCTTGGCTCTGATGAAGAGTCAAGAAGGTCTCAGAAAGCAGGCCAGAGCAGGACATGCCGACTCATCTCCCAGCTTTCCCTCCAGAGCCCAGTGGAGAAAGGGAGGGAGTAGAGGGGGACCTCAGAACCAAGTTTTCCTGAAAAGCCTCTTTGCTTGTTTGTCCTAGTCCCTCCCAGTCCCTCCCATGCTCTGCTGCAGCTTCCCAGCTCTGGGCCACAGGGCCAGGGCAGACTAGGGAAGAGCCCACTGTCTTCTTTCTCCCACCTTTCCTGGGGCCAGGGGAAGAAAGCTGAAGCCTAGCCCACTCTAGCCAGGCCATCTTCCGCAAGGAGTCAGAGGGCCCATGGTCAAGCCAGCTGGCCTGCCACCTTTGCTTCAGCCAACCTCACTGTCCTCAATAGTCAGTTTACTCCTTCCTTGGACCCCACATTCCTTTTCTCTACCTCTTTGGTGGCTGTTGTGTTTCCCAGGCACCCATCAATACTGTCCCAGTGGCTGCCTGTGAACAAGTGAAAAAGGGCTTCCCGTGGGAAGAAAACCCTCCCTAGAAGTCCTGGGGCTGAGGGGGGAATTCGCAAGGACAGCAAGTGGGTCAGGCTCATTTGGCTGCTTGAAGAAGCTTCCATCTCTCGCTAGAACCCAAGCCCTCAAACAGGACAGACCTCTACTTGAGACCTGTTATCACTCATGGGACAATTGCTGCTCTGAAGGGAGATGCTGGCTGTTTCTAACCCTGTTCAATGTTTCACTTGCTCATCTACCCATCTCCCTGATGTTCAGGGTGGGCAGATGAAACTAGCAATGGGTATCTGACCTTGGGCCAGTCACTTCTAATCCTTATTTTCCCCATCACTAAAAGGAGGGAGGCATAAGATGATCCTCATGTACCCCTCTGAGCAGTTATCTTCCATGGAATCCACATACTACCCTCAAGCATGGGGTAGGGAAGGGGGGGGCTGTGTCATTCTGCCCCAGGCCCCTGCCTCACCTCTGCCCCACTATTTTAGGACCTCAAAGCACTTTCACCATCAAGTTCCCTCTGTTGTCCTTTTTATTTCCCACACAAAGGGAAATGACTCACTCCAAAGTCACCTCCAGTGGGTGGGATGGTGTCATACAAGCAAACAGGGAGTCCCTAGGGATATCCCCACCTCCACAACAACTCCTTTCCCTAGAGGTGTTCTCCCTAAGGGGAGTAGAAGGGAAAGGGGGTCAGTTCTTCAGTTCCTTTGAGTTTCGGGACTTGGCACCGGAGCAGAAGGCAGCCTAAGCTCTTGACTCCAGGCAAATCTCCCTCCCCTGTTTGTCTCTCTCTCTAGTCACCAGTAACCTCAGGGTGAGGTCAGTCCTGCAATCACGTGAAGCCCTCACGTTTGCAAGGTTTGCAGAAAGGGCCTCTCAGCTTTGATCTCCCAGGGAGCAGCCAAGCTCTACAGTCCCTCCCCAGGAATTCACATGGCTCTGCCATACAGGCTTTCGGGACACGCCACCCTGACTCTTCAGCGCACCCCACCCCACCTCACTCTTAGCTCCTCCCGGGTCCCAGCAAGCGCTTTGCAAGGCAGAAAGAGGAAATATACGCA
Source organism: Lepilemur ruficaudatus (assembly GCA_963574885.1). NCBI lineage: Eukaryota > Metazoa > Chordata > Mammalia > Primates > Lepilemuridae > Lepilemur > Lepilemur ruficaudatus. The sequence goes on along the minus strand of CAUYRT010094252.1, from coordinate 15,729 downwards.
GTCCACCCACTTTGTCAGTGGACTACAAATCCCGACAGTCTAGTCGTTGCGCAGGCGTACGGAGCTCAACGTGCCGGCTGCTGGAAAAGTGTGTCACTGGGGCACGAGGCGCTCCCTGGGATCACATGGTACCTGCTCCAGTGCCGCGTGCGGCCCGGGAACCCTGGGCTGCTGGCGCCTGCGCAGAGCTCTCTGTCCCAGGGAAAGGCTCGGGCAAAAGGCGGCTGAGATTGGCAGAGTGAAATATTACTGCCGAGGGAACGTAGCAGGGCACACGTCTCGCCTCTTTGCGCCTCGGTGCCCCGCTTCTCCCCATCGGCTGCTTACTTCCTGGTTGCAGCCTTTCTCCCTCTGGGACTTCTGCACAGGGAGCTCCAGATTCGCTACCCTGCAGCGCTGCGGAGCCGGCAGGCAGTGGCAACCCGAACGCTGCAGAGACCCGACCCTCCTTGCTACCTTCTAGCCAGAACTACTGCAGGCTGATCCCCCCACACACTCTCTCTGCTCTTCCCATGCAAAGCAGAACTCCGCTGCCTCAACGTCCTACCATTCTGCAGAGCTGCAGTCCGGCCACCCAAGACCTTGCTGCAGGGTGCCTGCCTCGGATCCTGACCGTGAGCCGCGGGGTCCACTCCCCGCCCTCAGCCAGTGCCCAGGGGGCGACAGCGGCAATCGCAGCTTCTAGTTTGTGTCAAGGTCCAGTTTGAATGACCGCTGTCAGCCGGTGAAGACATGACGACCCTGGACTCCAACAACAACACAGGTACTGAGATTCCTTTACTGTCATCTTCCTTCCTCTGTCACTGTCTCCCCACCTCCATTTAGGCCTTATAACAAGAGGAACTTTGTAAAGGACTGGGGGACTCCCTCTGCCCGGAGATTTGCTAGCATGCTGAAGGGTCTTAGGGTGGGATTTCCAGAGCGGGTTGTTAGGGCTGGGAATGCGCCCAGAAACGCCCCCCCACCACACCTCAGCGTCCCAAAGCTCCCTTGAGCCTAAGGGACTGGAATCCCGGGCGGGAGGAAATGGGAGGTCGGGTGCGAATGGTGAGATGAAGAGTTTAGGGGGACAGGGAGCTTTGGAACAGTGCCCCGAAACGCCTCCATCTGTCCACCCCCTGCAGTTGTGGTATGCTTGGCCTCGGAAAAAGGACCCCCTGCCTCCAGTCTTCTCCTTCCTGTAGTTTCCGCAGGCTCTAGGGAATCTGAGAAGTGGTGGCGCGATCGGCGCTCTGGGCAGGAGGGGCTGAGTCGGGAATGGGTCGGATCTCACTGGGGAATCCTCAGTGACAGGAAGGAGCGGCACTTGAGCAGTCTGGAGCGTGGTGCCCGGCCCGAGGGAGGGCACCCACAGCGCCCAGGCCGCTGGGAGGGCTCACATGGCCGCAGAGCCGGGCCCACGTGCTGCGTTTGTTTTCATTCAGCTGGAGCCGTGGCCGCCACCCTATTGGTCGGTGCCTCCCGGCCCCGTTACATAATGAGCTCCGCCTCCCGGTCGCCCCGGCAACGCGTGTTCCCTTCTCTCCTCCTCTTGGTCGTCCAGGCCCAGCTAGCGTTCTGGGCCCAGCCCACCACCGGGTCGCCGGGGAAGGGCGGAGCAGGGGCGGGGCTGCTGCTCCCGATTGACGGGAAGCGAGGAGGGCGGGGCCTCGAGTTCCGGGGTTCCTCGTTGGGGAGCCACGTGCGAGAAGCACACGTGGAGCGGGGACGTGAGGCCGGCTGAGGGCCCGGCTCCCGCCCCGCCCCGCAGAGATCTGGGTGAAGCTGGGCTGACTCACGGCCCCCGCCTGCCTCCTTTTCCTGTCTGCCTGCCGGCTCTCCTCCCCCATCACGGAAGCAGAGTAAAGTGGATCCATCCCTGACCTCTCATGGCCTTATGTTTACACTCCCCAAAGGACCTCACACCTAATCACCCTTCTCCTCACTCCTTTCCTCTTTATTCTTTTTGCACCTACTCCACCAGACTGCGTTTAGACTCAGCCAATCCACATTCCAAACTTTCTGTGCCTTAGTCTTGCAAGCACTATCTTTCTTTTACCTCCGCCAAACAAGCAGCAGTTTGCCTCCTAAGGACTTTCCCAAAACCACTATCCCAGAATTATAGCTGAAACCATACTGTCTTTTTGTATCCCTCTCTGCCTCGGCCCCCTTTTCTCCACTGAAAGGAAAAGTGAGACCCAAAGAGGGGAGTTGATCTCTAGGTCACAAGTTGGTGGCAATGAATCTAGACCTAGAACTAGACTCTTTTGAGCATGCGCCTCTCTTTCAGGTTGGAAGTCTGTTTGGATGAAGGTTTCACTCTCCTTTTGGGGATGGGTGAACTAGGTCAAGTTCATTTACCACCAACTAAGTATTCCATCCCCCACCTCAGCCCTGAAACTGTATGAGCTGATCTGTTGTGCAACTATTTTACAAGGAGCTGGGTTCACCCTGACCAACATTGAGCTATTTTAGGGCCACCCTGCCCAGTTTAGTGTGTGTCAGTGGGTGAGGAAGACATGTGCCTCTCTAGTGGCATGGCATATGTCAGCTCACACGTGTCCTGGGATCCTCCCTTCTCCCACCCCGCCCATGGCAGGCCAAGCTAGGTGCTTGGCAAAGGTGTGGCAAGCAGGTCACCTTTTAATCCTGCTAATACCACGGTAGCACAGCCACCTGGTTGGCAGTGTAACCAGAGGGCCAAAGTCCCTGAGTGGCCAGAAAGCCAAGGTCATTTTTACCAGGCTGAGATCTGAAGGGGGAATTCCAGAGCCCTGGGCTGGACAATTCGTACTTTACTTCCACCTCCTGCAGCTTATGCTGCTAAGTCCTTCCTTGACTCAAAGATAGAGTCCACTGTGACTCACTCTGTTGGAGGCCAGGAGAACCAGGGTGGGCAGGTTCTTTCCCTTCAGTTCCTTTAGAGCATATGTCTCCCAGTTTGGGGGGAATGTAACTGGCTTACACTCTTTTCATGGCTAGCTGTCCCTCTGTGGTCCATAGAATCATCCTGGTGCCAAAATCAGCAGCTGGTTTTGGGGTTTTTTGGAGCACTGGGCACTACAACGTGCTCAGCCGCGCATCTCATCCCCGGTTCTGACACTCACAACTAAGTCATTAACTGCAGTCAGTATTCCTAAGGGAGGTGTGTAAGGAAGGGAGACACGTGTGTGAGATGCCCACAGGGGTCATGCCTCACACTTAAAGCAGACTCTGAATGTATCCTGCAGTCATGGGTGTTGGTTGGCCATGCCACGTCTAGTATGTGTTGGGGAGTTGTTTATTAACTCCAAGATTAGGGGCTCCACATGGTTAAGTTCTGTGTGACCAGTGGTATTTTGGGGAGACAAATGGAGGGTGAGCATGGTGGTCCCATGGGTCCAGACACTTGGTGGCTGACATCCCCTTCCCTTTTGTTCTCCCACCAGGTGGTGTCATCACCTACATTGGCTCCAGTGGCTCCTCCCCAAGCCGCACCAGCCCTGAGTCCCTCTACAGTGACAGCTCCAATGGCAGCTTCCAGTCCCTAACCCAAGGCTGCCCCACCTACTTCCCACCATCGCCCACTGGCTCCCTTACCCAAGACCCAGCTCGCTCCTTTGGGAGCATTCCATCCAGTCTGAGTGACGATGGTTCCCCTTCTTCTTCCTCATCTTCGACGTCCTCCTCCTCCTTCTATAATGGGAGCCCCCCAGGGAGCCTACAGGTGGCCATGGAGGACAGCAGCCGAGTGTCCCCTAACAAGAGCACCAGCAACATCACCAGTGAGTAAATTTCCTGCTGATTTGGGGGAAGGGAAGCAGGCTAGAGCTAGGTTGGGAGTGAGTTTTCATGTGACAGAATTACTGCCAGGGCCTACCCTGGCCTCAGGGACTTCTAGAGTTGCACCAGCCCCCATGCAGCCCAGTCTTGTCACTCCAGTGCCCCAAGATACTGGAGCTCCTCCTTAGCTTTTTCCTCCCAGAAACTCCAGCCCAAAAAGCCTGCACACCTCTGGCCACTCAGCTGTCCTCTCCTGTTCACCTGCTGCCTGTCTCCTCCCACAGAGCTGAATGGCATGGTGCTGCTGTGCAAAGTGTGTGGGGACGTTGCCTCAGGCTTCCACTATGGCGTGCACGCCTGTGAGGGCTGCAAGGTGAGGCAGCGTGGGGGTAAGGGCAGGGGCAGATGACCCCTTCCCCCAGGACACATAGGCCCAGTTGAGCTGGAGGTGCTCACTAGCTGCCTCTGCCCTCCAGGGCTTTTTCCGTCGGAGCATCCAGCAGAACATCCAGTACAAAAGGTGTCTGAAAAATGAGAACTGCTCCATCGTCCGCATCAATCGCAACCGCTGCCAGCAGTGTCGCTTCAAGAAGTGTCTCTCCGTGGGCATGTCACGAGACGGTGAGGCAGCATCTCCACATCCTTCCCCTTCCTTCCACTTAAGAGTTTCTGAATTAATCCCTGCCTTAAAAAATAGTCCCAGACTAAGACACATCATACTGTGAATGAATCTCCTTGCATGGGGGATGTCCATACTTCGTCCTCTTGGGTCAACACACACTTCTTTCCCCTTGATCCCTCTGTTCATCTCCTACCTGCAGTCCCTACTTGGGAAACCCCCTTGTTGGGCATGGCTGTGCTAGTTTTAGTTTTGTTGTGGAATCCCAAGCTTTCAGGGCCTTGCCTTTTCAGGAGGAAGGAAGGAAGAGAAGCACGTGTATGAGAACTTCCTGACACTGCTTTCATCCTGTCACAGCTGTGCGTTTTGGGCGCATCCCCAAACGAGAGAAGCAGCGGATGCTTGCTGAGATGCAGAGCGCCATGAACCTGGCCAACAACCAGCTGAGCAGCCAGTGCCCACTGGAGACCTCACCCACCCAGCACCCCACCCCAGGCCCCATGGGCCCCTCACCACCCCCAGCTCCGGTCCCCTCACCCCTGGTGGGCTTCTCCCAGTTCCCACAACAGCTGACGCCTCCCAGATCCCCAAGCCCTGAGCCCACAGTGGAGGATGTGATATCCCAGGTGGCCCGGGCCCATCGAGAGATCTTCACCTATGCCCATGACAAGCTGGGCACCTCACCTGGCAACTTCAATGCCAACCATGCATCGGGTAGCCCTCCAGCCACCACCCCACATCGCTGGGAAAATCAGGGCTGCCCACCTGCCCCCAATGACAACACTTTGGCTGCCCAGCGTCATAATGAAGCCCTAAATGGTCTACACCAGGCTCCCTCCTCCTACCCTCCCACCTGGCCCCCTGGCCCTGGCCACCACGGCTGTCACCAGTCCAACAGCAATGGGCACCGTATGTGCCCCACCCACGTGTACACAGCCCCAGAAGGCGAGGCACCTGCCAACAGTCCACGGCAGGGAAACTCCAAGAATGTTCTGCTGGTAAGGGCATGGGAGATGAGGTCAGGGGGCCTGGAAGGATGGACTTAGCCTAGGGCAGCTGGGTGTTCCCAGAGGCTAAGTGTGGGGATATCCTCTTCTCAGGAGATGTCTTGTCCTGCAGTTTGGGCTCTGCCTGGGAATCCCTGATCTCCACCTGGCACCCAATTGCTACTTTACCTGCAAGCCCCATCTCCCAGGGCCACAGCCCATAGTCCAGGCAGAATCTGGGACCCAGCCCTAGCAGGAGAACCCATCCGAGCCAGCCTGGCTCACACTTCCCTCCCTATATCCCTTCTTCCCCCAGGCATGTCCCATGAACATGTACCCGCATGGACGCAGTGGGCGAACCGTACAGGAGATCTGGGAGGATTTTTCCATGAGCTTCACGCCCGCTGTGCGGGAGGTGGTAGAGTTTGCCAAGCACATCCCGGGCTTCTGTGACCTTTCTCAGCACGACCAAGTCACCCTGCTTAAGGCTGGCACCTTTGAGGTGAGTGACCCTTTATGCTCCATGCTCTTGACCTTGGGAAGGATCCAAAGCCTTGGTGTCTGGAGTGGGCAGGGGCTCTGAAAGGCTTTGGAACCCCAGTATCTTTGTTTTTATAGCCCCTGATTGATGGAAAGGGCAGATCCCTTCCCACTCCTGTCTCTGGATGGCTGGACTGCCATCTCAGGCTGGAGTCTAATCATAACCTGCTGCATTAAAACAACACGTTAGGGTACATTGCTGCCGTGTTGTACATCTGAGCAGATAACTTTGGTGAAGTGCCTTGCCCAAAGTCACAGGTAGTGACAGAGTTGAGACTAAGACTCAGGCCTGTTGCATTTCAGAGCCAGTGGGATGCTGCCCCTCCTTCCACCTGGGTCCCCTTATTGCCCATTCACAAATAACCCTCTCTACTCAGAAAGCTAAGGCAGCACCAGTAAACCTTTGGCAAACTGTAGGGGCGATTTGGCAAGTGCTCCTCCCATCCCACCCAGGATGACTGTCTCCCCCACTTTTAGGTGCTGATGGTGCGTTTTGCATCGTTGTTCAACGTGAAGGACCAGACAGTGATGTTCCTGAGCCGCACCACCTATAGCCTGCAGGAGCTCGGTGCCATGGGCATGGGAGACCTGCTCAATGCCATGTTTGACTTCAGCGAGAAGCTCAACTCCCTGGCGCTTACCGAGGAGGAGCTGGGCCTCTTCACCGCGGTGGTGCTCGTCTCTGCAGGTAGGTCAAGCTCTCACCTGACCCCGGGGGAGGAGGCAGACGCAGTTCAATTCAACACACCTTTTATGGAGTACCTACTCTATGCCAGGCCCTGCACCGGGCGCTGGGGATACAGACATGATTCAGACACAGTCTAGCTTGGGAAACAGACTCATGCCCGACTAATTATAAAACAGTGAGATAAGTGTCACAGTAGAAGCATGAACCAAGGAAGCACAGACAACTATTTCTGCCTGGGGGAGCTGGGGAAGGAGGTGACACTTGAGCGGGGCCTCAAAGGGACAAGTAAGATGTTGCCAGGCAGAGGGAACTACAGACCAAAAAGCAAGGGAGCCTGGACATGTTTGGCCTGTTCAGGGGAGGAGGGTGGTCTGATGGGGTGGGAGGTGGCCAGCCCTGCTGTGCCCACGCTCCCGGCATTCAGGCCCCTCCTGCTCTCGGGGCAGAGGCCTGGGAGAAAGTATTGCGCTCCTTCTCCGTCCCCATCAGCCCTCCGCGGGGCTTCAGGGAGAGGCCGCATCGCCTGCCGGGTCCTCGCAGGCCTCCGGTTCCTCGTCAGAGGAGCTCAGGGAGCCTGCCTCACTGCTGTCGTCTTCCCCACAGACCGCTCGGGCATGGAGAATTCCGCTTCGGTGGAGCAGCTCCAGGAGACGCTGCTGCGGGCTCTTCGGGCTCTGGTGCTGAAGAACCGGCCCTTGGAGACTTCCCGCTTCACCAAGCTGCTGCTCAAGCTGCCGGACCTGCGGACCCTGAACAACATGCATTCCGAGAAGCTGCTGTCCTTCCGGGTGGACGCCCAGTGACCCGCCCGGCCGGCCTTCTGCCGCTGCCCCCTTGTACAGAATCGAACTCTGCACTTCTCTCTCCTTTACGAGACGAAAAGGAAAAGCAAACCAGAATCTTATTTATATTGTTATAAAATATTCCAAGATGAGCCTCTGGCCCCCTGAGCCTTCTTGTAAATACCTGCCTCCCTCCCCCATCACTGAACTTCCCATCCTCCCCTATTTAAACCACTCTCTCTCTCTCTCCCTCCCTCCTCTAGCCCCCTGATTTGTTCTGTTCCTGTCTCAAATCCAATAGTTCACAGCTGAGCTGGCTTCTGTGGTGTGTGCTCGTTTGGGGGGTGGGGTGGAAATACTGCCAAGGCTGGGGGGGCACCTCTCCATCTGGTCAGTTTGTGGGGCGGGTACTCTGCCAGCAGATGGGAGGATATAGGGAAACAGCACACAAGTCTAAGGGGGGCTGCCAAAGGGGGTTATTTTCATCATATATTTATTACATAAATATATAGTAAAATAGACGAGCAACAATTACCATAAAAATATCTTTCTTTAAAATCCTGACCCAAAACACAACGGGGTGAAAAATCGCACATAACAGACATACTGATTGTCAACGTGGGGCAGGAGTAGGAGCCCCTCCGAGTCACCCCTACAGGTCTCACCCCTCCCCGGGGGAGGGACCTACCTCCTTCCCTGTTTCTGGCCACAACCCCCCTCCTCCCACCCCAGCACCAGCTTCTCATACATTCAGTAGCGCCTCTGGGCAGTGTCCCCCTCCCCCCACCCAGGAGTTCCCAGGGCAGGAGATATTGTCCCCCTTATGGACGGTGTCTCTGTCACATACCCTGCCCTCTCCCAGCCCTGCAGACCCGCCACCAGGGGAAGGGGTGGGGCTCCTCTCCCACCCTCCCCAAGTCTGAGCAGGGAGGAGGCTGGATGAGGTATGTGTGTTATGAGTGATGGGAGGGGGAATACTGAGATGGAGAGGTGGGTGGTGGGGGCGGGGTAGTGGTCATGGCTCTGGCACCCCCTTGTCCTGGCCTGGCCCCCTCATCCTATTCCCAGCAACCTGTCCTCCCACCAATACTGCACCTGCTGCCCCACCCTGCCTGCCCTAGTGCCCCGGGCCAATACTGGGGGAGGCATGCTAAGCACCCACGTCAAGGCCATCCCCCTCATTAGCACCAATGGCCCCCAGGAGAGGGCCCTGTCCCCTACTTCCGCAGCAGGGACGGGACAGCTGCCTCTCTAGAGCAGGTGCGTGGCACTCCTGAGTCTCCCTGGCTCCTCCCCTACCACGTGTACTCACTCACACATTCACGCAGAGAACACACACATACAACCCACATCACCAAGAGGGAGGGGAGAGGGAGGGGAATCACAGCTCATATGATTGGGGAGGGTGGGGGGAGTCCCAGGTGCCTCTAAGAGGCCGAGGCTCTTCAAGGCCTTTTTCTCCACCGTGTTCATGGCTGAGGTTGGAGATGGAGGGGAACAGATGGGGAGGGAGGAGTGGGGGAGACAGTAGACAGGTCAGGAATTCCACTGGGCCCCCAGGCGTGGAAGGAAGGTACGGGAGGGCCTACGCATGGGACTGGAGTAACACAGGAATCAGTACCCCAGGAGAGAGAGAGAGAGGCTAGTCAGACAAAGACAGCTCAGGCAGCCCAAGGCCCCAGAGCAGGGTGGGACAGGCACATGCACAGGTAACAGTGGATGCTCCTCCAGGCCCTCCATCCCTGTTGGAACACCTGAACAGGGTGGGAAGGATGTTGCCCTGATGGGCAGCATAGCACTGTCTTCCCGTGTGTGCATCTGTACGTGCGTGTGTGTGTGTGTGTGTGTGTGTGTGTAGGGGGCTGTGGCAGGCTGACGGTCAGGGTGGGGTGGCTGGCAGGCTCCCCACTGCTTAAGACATTTTTGCCCCAATAGTGCAAAGCGCAGGAAGCCCTAGCACCCCTCCCTCACCCCCTGCCCCATTCCCCATGGCTTCCGGGGGCATCTATGTCCACCCATCCATCCCTGCCGACATGCAGCCCTGAGCCCAGAGCCTTCTGGTCTGCTCTGTCCCTCCCCCCTCCCTTCCCCCCTCCCCTGAGAAGTGGGGGGCAGCCAAAGGGAGGAGGAGGAGGGCAGCTCACCCAAGTGCAGACCAACAGAGCACTCCCCACCAGGAGGGTGGGAGGGGGCTCAAGCCAAAGTCCCTGAATTAGAGAAAAGAAGAGGGAAGGGGGTCCCAGGGGCAGAGGGGCAGTGGGCCTAAAGAGCTTTGAAGAAAAAAGGAGGAGCACCAACCACCCCTTTGCCTGGGGCCCCAACTAAGTGCCATTTATCTAAACACCCCCAATCTGGTGCCTGCCCGCCCAGAGTCTGGGTTAGTGCATTGAGTGGGAGTTGGGAAGGAAGGCAGAGGTTAGAGAGAGCCCAGAAGACAGATGAGAAATAGGGAAACAGAGACCTAAAGGGGTGAGGCTCTGGGGGACACTCACGCACAGCCCCTCCAACCCCCCAATGCAGCAGCATCTGGATTGTAGCTAATACTGCAAGATATGAGGTGGGTAGGAGCCGGAGCCACAGTTTTTCCTGTGTGGCTGCCAAGGTGGGGAAGGAGGAGAGGGACAGGGAGAGGCCCCTGGGGCTGGGCACTTGAAAGGGTAGCTGTGTGGGCAGCAGGGCAGGCTGGTGAGGGGCCAGCTGGCATCCAGCATGAGAGGTAGATGGAACTCAGCGGGCACAAGCGGCAGAGAGCAGAGGACGTACTGGGGTGGGGTTGCCGACAGGCACAGAGGGCGGGGCAAGGCAAGGGGGTGGCCAGGACCCTGTTGTGTTCTCACAGCTCTGATCGGCAGCCCTACCCTTGGGGATCTGGTGTGTGGGGCATTTCTCTCTGATGTGGGGGGAGGAGGGGCAGCTCTCAAAGTGCATGGGGTGGTAAGGGGGGTCCCTCCCCTCTGGCCAGCCTCAGTTAATAATTTAATATCATCTCTCTCTCTCTATCGCTCACTCTCTCTTTTTTGTCTTTTTCTCTCTGTCTAGTGTTTCTTCATTTATCTTTTCCCCTTGCTTGGTTTCCAAAGTGCAGTTAGAATGACTATAATTTTTAACCTCCAAGGGAGGAGCCAAGCCAAGCCGTTCTTTGCACCCAGGCATCTGGGGAAGTAGAGAGGCCCCAGCCTGGAGGGGAAACCGAGGCCAAGGAGCTGGGTGGGGGGCTCTCTCTCATGTGTGTGTAGGGGCTGAGTTGAGGGCATCTTCCCCCATCCCACGTTCCTCCTTCCTCTACTACGGTCAAGATGGCTTGTCCCTCTCGATTCTCCCTCCCTTCCCCTACCTTCTGAGAGGACGGGGTCCCCCAGCCTCCCACACTGTCCTTTTCATAGCAAGTTCATTTGTTTGCCCTGTCCCAGGGCTGGAGGTTCTGAGGAGGGACCTGGGCAGTGCGGGTGTGTGTGTGGGAGCTGAATCTATCCAAGGGCGAGAGGAAGGAGAGAAGAGGTGGGGGGTCTCCCTCAGCCCCCAGCTCGGCCCCTTCTCTCCAGGCTCCTCCCCACCAGCTCCGCACACCCTCTGGCCGCCTGAGGCTTTAGACTTCCTGATCCTCAAAGACCTCGAGGAAGAGTGGGGGGAAGAGTTCGGTGGGGCACTCGACTTTCATGTGGAGGAAGCGGCTGGCGTGGCAGGCCCCGATCATGCGGAGGTCAGTCACCTTCATCAGCAGCTTGGGCCAGAAGTGCGGAATGTTGTGTTTGCGGTGGTTGACATAGTGCTCGAACGCCAGCAGGTACGCCTCCTGACTCTTCTCGATCTTGTCCACGCACAGCAGGCCCGAGCGGTCTGTGGGGAAGGAAGGGCGCGAGAGGTGAGTGGCTGCCGAGCGGGGGTGTGCAGGGACACATAACCAGATGGGCCGAGAGGTGGCTGGGGAGAGAAGTGGGGTAGGGATGGAGGTAGGGAGGGGACTGGTTGACAAGAGGCGGGACCCAGGAAGGCTGAGGATAGAAGGTGTGTGGGAACAAAGGGAAATGGGATCAACAGAGAAAGAATGAGGCAAAGACAAGAAAAGGAGCAGAGTGGGGACTGGGGGCAAGATGGGCCTGGGAGCAGTTGGGGGGGTGCAGAAAGGGAGTCTGGTGGGAGCGTGGCTGGGCAGGGAAGCTGGGGAGCAGAGCGAGCCTGTAAGATTAGGGGAGGAGCAGAGCAACAGGCCTAGGGGCCAGCCAAGCTCTGGGGCCCCTGGAAGCTTCTGAGCCCTCCCAGCACTCAGCAGGTACCTGTTGACATTAGCAGCACAGCCTGCAGCAGAGCCACTTCCGTGTCATCCAGGTTAAAGGCAGAGAGTGACTTGCCCAGTTCAAAGATGGCGTCAGAGACTACACCCAGGCCGCCATTCTTGAGCTGCTCCCGCTTGACAGCCATCTCCCCACTCAGCGTCAGGGTGTCGCTCTCGGGGTCATAGCGGACAGCCGCCCGCAGGGACATGATCTCCATGCAGCACCCCTTCAGGAGGATGATCTGGTCTTCACAAGGCAGCTGCAGAGTGGCAGGGCCACAGGAGCATTCAGCACACCCCTCCCTATGTCCCTAGGTCTACCCTGTAGAAGTCCTCTGGGAGCTGCGAGGCCACTACTGGCCTCAGCCAGAAACATGGACTCTAAAGACCGTGTGCTGGGCCACATGCATATCCTATGTTATTTAAACCTCACAAGTATGCCTGCGAGTTAGGTCCAATCCTGATCCCCAGCTCACTCCAGATGAGAAATTGAGGTACAAGGGATTTAGTTCACTTGGCCAAGGTCACACAGCTGGTAGGGCTGCCTGTCTCCAGCGCTAGTGCTCGGTAAAATGAGAACTTCCAGGCTGCCTAGAGTTGAGATGGCCATGTAGACTTGAGGGTCAAGGGGCTGGGGAGGTGGGCGCCTGGAGCCAGCCAGTTCCTCAGATCAGCGAGCTCTGTGTGTGTGTGTGTGTGTGTGTGTGTGTGTGTGTGTGTATGTGTATGTCACACACGCACGCATGTGTGCTGGGCGTGTGCTGATCTATGGGAACTGTTTCCTGTTCAGAGGACCTCAAATGGGAGCAGCCCTGGGTTTCCCTCCAGCACAGCACCACGTCTCTCCTCCCATCTGCCACTCACCTCGGAGAACATGGGCAGTTTTTTGGCAAAGTCCACCACACGGGTGATGGCCGGGGTGATGATCTTGGTAAACTCGCTGAAGGCCTCTAGGTCCACCTTGTCTCCGTCCGGCATGGAGACGATGGGTGACTGGCCAATGTCATCCGGCTAGAGGAAGGGGGGCGGTTAGGTGGGGTGCAGACCCTTTTTGCCCTCTCACTGGGACTGCCTGCCCACCAGGGGGAGCTCCAAGGCAGCTTCGGGAAGAGGGGCGGCCAGTAATGGAGTCCCAGCCGTAAGGCTTTCCCTTCACCTTGGGGCAGAGGATAGACCAGCGCAGTAACAATGGTAATGACAATAGCAGCTACAATTGTCAAATACTTAACATGTGATCAGGCATTAGGCTACATGTTTTACATACTTATCTCATTTCCTCCTCACCACTACCCTAAAAGGAAGATACTACAATTATCATCATTTCACACGTACCACAGCTAAGTAACAAGGTCAAAGTCATGTGGCAAGTAAGTAGTAGAACCAGGGTTTGAACCCAGGCAGTCTGACTCCTGACTGTTACACACATATCTGCTTGGTATTGGAGACCACGCTCTTTTTTTTTTTTTTTTTTTTTGACACAGAGTCTCACTCTGTGGCCTGGGATAGAGTGCCGTGTCATCAGCCTAGCTCACAGCAACCTCAAACTCCTGGGCTCAAGCGATCCTCCTGCCTCAGCCTCCTGAGTAGGTGGGACTACAGGCGTATGCCACCATGCCTGGCTAATTTTTTCTCTTTTTGGTAGAGACGGGGTCTCGCTCTTGCTCACGCTGGTCTCCAACTCCTGAGCTCAAACGATCCACCACCCGCTCGGCCTCCCAGAGTGCTTGGATTACAGGCGTGAGCCACCATGCCCGGCCAGAGACCACGCTCTTAACAGTGCACCGTCCTACTCCATGGCACGTTCCACCAGGAACCAGGAGCCCCAACATATACAACCAACTGTCCATCTCCCCACAGACTGACCTGGAAAAACCTGGCAACCAGTTTTACCAGGGCCTAACATAATGCCTGGTGCCCAGCAGGTGCCCCAAAATATTGTTACATGACTGTGTCCTTACCATCCCCCCAACCCTGGTCACTATGGGCAGGAAAAAGAGGAAAGTTGCCCCTGCTCACTGGAAATTCAATAAGGAAGCAAGGCCCTGTCCTCATGGAGCTCCTAATCAGATGGAATAGGCAGGACACAGAGAGCAAGGGCACATACACAAGTATACAGAATCAGGACTGCCAACATGTGAACAGTGTCAGTTTTGGGTCAGATTAAACTAAGAAGGCTTCCTAGAGGAGGCAAGACTCTGAGCTCTCTCTCCTCTCCCTGCCACTCGGCTGCTGCTCTCCCCACAACCTTCTCTCCTTACCAGGAATTTCCGCCTCTGCTTCCAGTGGCTGCCCTGGGCGTTGGTGCTGCGATGGGCCTCTGTGGCAACGTGGATCAGATCCCACTCTTCGGGAGTGGGCTCTGGTCTCTGCTGCAGTGATCGAATCATCTCTTCCTTTCGCCGCCGCTCCCGGTTCTGCTCGATCAGCTTGCGCTTGGCCACCCGCTTTGAGTCATCTAGAACCACTGTCAACACAGAGGCACAAGGCCCTCTGCATGGCATCCTCCACCCTCTCTACAATCCTTTCAGAAACCACTCTTCCTAGTGTGCAGTTTGGGGAAACTGAGGACCAAGAGAGGTTAAGTGACTTCCTAAATCTCCTAGCAGTTGGGTCGCACAACTCAGATCATGATTAATCCCTGGGACCACGTCAGTGACAATTTGGGCTGCTCCAGATGAATATCATGTTCTGGTCTAATGGGTTATGGTATAGCAGTTACTCGAAGATCCTGCCACACAATCCCTAGCTAATGAAAGATGCCCTCTCTCATCCAGAAGTGGGGTACCTTCCCTGGTAGTCAGGAACAACGTGCTAGGGTGGGTGCCCAAGGAGCTCCTTCTACCCAACTGCCCAAGGAGCTCCTTCTACCCAACTCTCTGAGGCCCTCACATGGTGAAAGGCGTGGGGGCCTATGCGCAGGGCCCAGAGAGGAATCATTTCCTTTTCCCCAGAGCTGAGGGATGCAGGGACCAAGACTCTGAACATTTTGCCATCAGCCTGACCTGGACTGGACTGTCACTCTGCCTATGGGCCCTGAGGGTACCCTGGAAGGGAGCTGCCACCCCCACCCCCTGGCTCCACTCCCCCCACCGGGGCCCCTTACAGTCCATGGCCATGCCAACAGCGATGCACTTCTTGAAGCGGCACAGCTGGCACTGATTGCGGGTGATCTTGTCGATGACACAGCAGCTGTCATATTTGCAGGAATAGGTGGGATGGAGGTTCTTCTGGATTGTGCGGCGAAAGAAGCCCTGAGGTGGGGGGAGATGGAGCAGTTTGTGACCATGACTTCCCCTTCCTGAACCAACAGTGCGGTTCACTGGGGGGGTGGGTTTGTGAGGAATGCAAGATCGGTGAGGGGACCTGGCATCCTCCTGGTACAGCCAGCCCGGGATCACTGGGCTCTGCCAGGCCAAAGGACCTGAGAAAAATGTGCCCCCACGCTGCTGAGGGGTGGGGAGTGCCTGGGTAGTGGAGGTGGCAGAGCTAGGAATGATGACCATGGTGGGCAGCTTTGGGCCCAGAATGGTGTGAGGTGCTATGATGCCTAAAGGAATAGCAGCTTTGGAAATCCAAGTAATACCTTATTTTCCATCTTGTTAAATGACTCTAAAAACAGCACTGACCCAAAAACCACTCTCTTATATGATGCCTGGTGCCCATGCAGGTGGAATTCATGAAATAGATGGACCAAAAAAGTCAAGAAAAGGCATTGGGTATGAATTCTAGTAGCTTGAAAAGAAAGATTTCAATTCCATAGAGAGGGATTAGCCTTTGCTTTAAAAGAAAAACCTCAAGAATCAAGATGGTCACAATAATGAAAAGCTAGTATTTACTAAGGGCTTACTCCGTGCTGGTCACTTAGTAAAGATAAGCCTTCTCTTTCATGTGGCATCACATTGAACCCTCAGGGCAACCCTATGAGGTAGGAACTGCTACTACCCCTATTTTGCAGACTAGGAAACCAAAGTTTAGAGAGATGAAGCAATTTGCCCAAAGTCACATGGCCAAGTGGGCAGCAGAGCCAGGACTGGGCCTTAGGTAGGAGACACCCAGGTCTGAGCTCTCAGATTCTGGGGGGGGGGGGGGGGCATTAAAAA
>CAUYRT010094251.1:0-10201 GCA_963574885.1 Lepilemur ruficaudatus | reverse complement strand
TACACACAACCATGATCTGCCATAGATTTTAGAAATATCTATACATAAATAATAAATTTACATTAGTTATTTGCAATTGAGATCCTCTTGATAATAAAAGATAGGCATAAGAAAGTTCTCTATTCTTTTTTTTTTTTTTTTGAGACAGAGTCTCACTCTGTTGCCTAGGCTAGAGTGCCGTGGCATCAGCCTGGCTCACAGCAACCTCAAACTCCTGGGCTCAAGCGATCTTTCCACCTCAGCCTCCCGAGTAGCTGGGACTACAGGCATGCGCCACGATGCCCTGCTAATTTTTTCTATATATTTTTAATTGTCCAATTAATTTCTTTCTATTTTTAGTAGAGACAGGGTCTCGCTCTCGTTCAGGCTGGTTTTGAACTGCTGATCTTGAGCGATCCGCCTGCTCAAGGCCTCCCAGAGTACTAGGATTACAGGTGTGAGCCACCGCGCCCGGCCTTAACACAATTTTTTAAAACTAAGAAAAAAAGAATGAGGCAGTTCCGCCTCTAAAATAAGTTATACTCTAGTAAGAGAATTTGGACATTTTAAAGAAAAAAATTAACTATTTGGTGACAGAATAGTGGTTGCCTATGTATGGGGTAGGCAGGGACTAACTGGAAAGGGGAGTGAGGGATGTTATTGGAGCGCAGGAAATGTTTTGTGTCTTTTGTTTTTATAGAAGGGGGTCTTACTATGTTGCCCAGTCTGGTCTGAAACGTCTGGTTTCAAATCATCTCCCCACATCGGCCTCCCAAAGTGCTGGGATTATAGACATAAGCCACTGAGCGTGGGCAGTTTTGTGTCTTGACTGGGGTACTTATTATAGATGTTTAATATCTCTATTGGGTTCTTGTTCAAGGATGGGATCCAAGAGGACTAAGTTTCCACTGATTGAAACTACATGAAAAAGTTTAGGTGAACATGCATTTTTCTAGGGACAGAGTCCATAGCCAGATTGTAGTTCCAGGAGACCAGGGATCATGAATACTTTGTTCAGCATTGTACACCCAGCCCACAGAATACAGCCCAGTAGCCAATAGATGTTTATTGAATGAGTATCTGACTGATTGGATGAAAAGCTTTCATTAGATCCTCAAAGGGGTCTGTAAGCCCCAAAATTTTTAAGACTCAATAATCTAGAAGGAGAAAAATCAAACAGATCTCTGGGAGCTTTATCTGGGCCAGAATTCTGAGAGGAATTTATGATCGTGGATTGATCAAGGAATTTCCCCCTTGATTTCTTTCATGGGACTGGGTGATTCTCTTCTAAACTGGCTTTCTGATTCTCATAAACCCAACTTCTCCCCCTACTATGTGTATGACCTTAGTTAAATTATTTACGCTAAGGTTTCCACGATAACATCCACCGCAAGGGCCTGTTGAGTGGATTAAGTCAAAATGTTGGTATCGTGTTGGAGCATTATAGTGTACAACTAATTATGTCCTCCCCTGCTCCCCACCACCACTTTCTTTTCCAGGACATTTGTTCACATCCATTTCCCCTGATTCTCAGGCCTCGAGGCACTTCCTTGCTCTAACCAGTTTGCCTCCACCAGTCCACAGAATTGCTTGGTTTGGCCGTATAAGTAAATACCAATTATGGTCATTTATAAGAACTGCTGTTCAAATATGCCTAATTACAACCTACTTACAAGAATAATGAGGGAAAATTCACACTTGTTGACTTCCTATTGTGTAACAGCACTATGCTGGGCACTTTCATGCTGTATCTTACCCTACAAATTAAACCTGTCATTAGTAGAAGCATTGACAAAGTTTTTGCTACATGGATATTAATTTTGTGCCTGGATCATAGCAGACATTAAGAAAATACTTGACCAAATAAATTTTGTTTTAGATTTTAACCTAAACTTTCCAAATGCTGAAGCATGAGCAGATGTGTTCCCAACTTTAACATGAGACTGAAAGTTGGTGAGTTTTCAGGGGAACTTGACCAACAGATACTTACTGAGTGGATACTGTGTGCTTAAACTATGAAAAGACCTGGGGCTTGCAAGCTGAGGTCCTGGGTGGGGAGACTAGACTAGATTAGGGAAAGGTTGCCTAGTTGGCCCAGGCTGGGCTGGGTATGAATGGGGAGTGCATGGGCAGAAACCTTTGCAGGTTGTCAGGAAAGATCTCTTGGCAGGACTAAGCAAGGAGGAGTTACTGGGAAAGAGACTGGATTCTGTGCTGGGAAGCTTGGGCTCAAGTTCTGGCTGAGGCTTAACTGGTTGGGTAACTTGGAATATATCCCTTAACCTCTGCGGACCTCGGTTTAGCATCTGAAAAATAAGGGGATGGGGTGTTATTGAACTTGCTCAGTTATTACATGCCTTCTTAGATTGTAAGATTCTCTATCAGCCACATTTTCTCCTTAAGAAGAAAATACCTTCTATTCTTAGAATGTCAACTAAGCCAATCAATGATATTTATAAAGCACCCACTATACCCTAGGAGACTATGCCATAAACTTTTTCTCCCTGTGTTTTTTTTTTTTTTTTTTTTAGACAGAGTCTCACCGTGTTGCCTGGGCTAGAGTGCGTTGCCTGGGCTAGAGTGCTGTGGCATCAGCCTAGCTCACAGCAACCTCACACGCCTGGGCTCAAGCAATCCTTCTACCTCAGCCTCCCAAGTAGCTGGGACTACAGGCATGCGCCACGATGCCCGGCTAATTTTTATATATATATATATATATTTTTTTTTTTTTATTTTAGTTGGCCAATTAATTTCTATTTTTAGTAGAGACGGGGTCTCGCTCTTGCTCAGGCTGGTTTCGAAGTCCTGACCTTGAGCGATCTGCCTGCCTCGGCCTCCCAGAGTGCTAGGATTACAGGCGTGAGCCACCGCGTGTGGCCGCTCCCTGTGGTTTTTAAAAAAACTATTATTATATTTTTTTTAGAGATAGGGTCTCATGCTGTTGCCCAGGCTGGGGTGCAGTGGCATGATCACAGTTTACTGCAGCTTTAAACTCCTGGACTCAAGCAAGCCTCCCACCTCAACCTCCTAAAGTGCTGGGATTACAGGTGTGAGCCATAGTGCCTGGCCTAATTTTTACTTTTAATTTTAATAAAATGTACATAACATTAAATTTACCATTTTAACCATTTTAAGTGTACAGTTCAGTAGTATTAAGTACTTGGGTGTACAACCATCACCACCATTTTCAGAACTTTTTCATTCTGCAAAACTAAAACTCTGAACTTTTTTTTTTTTTTGAGACAAGGTCTCACTATATCACCCAAGCTGGTCTCTAACTCCTGGGCTCAAGTAATCCTCCCTCCTCAGCCTCCGTAGTAGCAGGGACTATAGTGCTGCTAGAATTCCCCATTCTCCTCTTTCCCTAGCCCTTAGCCACCATTCTATTTTCTGTCTATGAATTTGACTACTCTAGGTACCTCATAAATATGGAATTATACTGTATTTGTCTTTGGCATTTTTCACTTAGCAGAATGTCCTCAAGTTTCATCTATGTTGTAGCATGTGTTAAAATTTTCTTCCTTTGTAAGGCTGAATAATATTCCCCTTTATGTTGTGTATACCACATTTTGTTTATCCATCCACTGGTGGACACTTGGATTGCTTCCACCTTTGGCTATTGTGAATAATGCTGCTGTGAACATGGGTGCCCAAATATCTCTTCAGGACCCTGCTTTCGATTCTTTTGGGTATACATCCAAAAGTGGAATTGCTGAATCATATGGTAATTCTATTTTTATTTTTTTAGGAACTGCCATACTGTTTTCCATAGCAGCTGTACCATTTTATATTCCCACCAACAATGCACAAGGGTTCTGATTTCTCCACATCTTCATCAAAACATATTTTGATTTTTTGATAGCAGCCATCCCAATGGGTACAAGGTGGTATTTCACTGTGGTTTTGATTTATATTTCTGTAATGATTAATGATGTTAAGCATTTTTTTCATGTGCTTTTTGGTCATTTGTGCAATATATCATCTTAGAAGAAATGGCTATTCAAGTCCTTTGTCCATTTTTTAATTGGGTTGCTTGTTTTTTTGTTGTTTCGTTGTAAGAGTTTATATATTCTAGATATTAACCCTTTATCAAAGGTAAGATTTCAAATATTTCCTTCCATTCTGTAGGTTGCCTTTTCACTCTGTTGTTAGTGTCCTTTAATGCACATAAAAGACTGTCTTTTCCCCACTAAATGGTCATGGTACCCTTATCAAAAATCACGTGACCATTTATGTGCCATTTTTGTGCCACAAACTTTTGCGGATGGTGGTACAGAAATGATAGTCTCTGCCTTAAGGAAGCCAAAGTTGAGTTATATACTCAGATTCCGTTTCAAGCAGCATTCGCCCAGTGCTGATGTGTGCTCAGTGGTCACCGGGCCCATGTTTTCCCACACTTTGCCTCTTAAGCTTCCAATCCAACCAGTGAGATAGGTAGGACGATCCCCTTTAGCAGAGGAGTTAACTTAGCCGGGAGAGCACGGTTATGGCTTATGATGCGGCACGGAAAGAGTCAGGATTTGAACCCAGAGTTCCTGGTTGCATGTGTCAGTCATGCTGTTTCAGGTAAGATGCTCTCATCTCTAAAATGTGGGCAGAAGTGAAATGAGATGGTCTCTTGAACAGCCTTGCAACGCTAGCATCCTACGCCTTACGGAGTCGCTAAAAGCCAGAGGCCCTGCGTGAGGTGTAGATATTAACTAATTACACAGGGGGTACACAGAGGAGTGGGGCCCACACATCAATCCCAGCCCGGAAAAACAGAGTCCTAACGCGGCGCCCCTACCACACTGAGCGGACCCCAAGTCCTTACCCGGAACCTGGGCGTGGCTGGGCTATGCTATTGGCGCGGGTAGGGGGACGAGCAACAGAGAAATGCCTGCGACGAGATCCTCGTTGAAATTCCCCCACAGTGTCTCTGAGGGGAGATTTCGGGACTCTACAACGTCTCCAGCATTAGCAGCCTTGCCTCGCTTCCGTTTCCTCACTTCCCGCGGAGTCACTTCGTCCCCTGAGTCCCCTTGTCGGATTTCCTTTTGGTACGCCCCCACCCCGCTCGGAGACGCTAGGCTGGCGCACGCGTGGCCACTGCGCATGCGGACCCCCGCCGTGGGGGCGGTACTGGGGGGAGGGAAGCGCGGAGCACGGACCCCGCCCCTTCGCGGCTCCACGCGTGACGTCGCGGGGGGCGCTGGCCTCCGCCCGGCTCCCAGCGGTGAGAGCTGCGGGCGGACCCGACGCGCTAGACTGGGAAGGGATGAGGGTGCTGCGATCCTTCAGGAAGGGGACTTGGGGGGTAGGGGAGGCTCAGGTGCTCCACCAGCGGCCGGCCCTCAGGCTCTGCCCTACCCCCTCCTCTTTCCCCACTTTCAGCAGTGCAGGGACGGGAGGCGGGGCAGGGGCTGAGCACTTGTGACACCTTCATTTTCTGTGGCTCCCCCTTCTTCCCCCACCTCCTGTTTATCTCTTCACCTTCCAGATACTCTTTCATCAGGCTGTCGCTTCTTGCGTGGGAGAGAGCACCCCACTTGGAAGCAGGAGAAGGATTTCAGACCTTGGCTCTACCACTGCTATGTTAAAGTCCGCGAGCCTCAGTTTCCCCCACGGTGCTTTTGCCTGGCCTCATCTGGTTTTGAGGATCATTATGACACAGAGAAGGAGAAAGGAAATGGGACATATGTTGAGTTCCTGCACTGCCGAGTACCATGCAGACTGCTTTATCTGCCATATTTAATCCTCATTACTTGGTGTTCTTAGAACTCCCATTTCACAGATTCTTAAGCTCACAGAGAGGTTGCCTGACTTGGTTTTACATAGCCAGTGAGTAGCAGAGAGGGATTCGGACCTAGCGGTTTAGCTCCAAAGTTGAGTTCTTCTGCAGACACTTCCCTTGTGTGGGCTCGGGCTGGAACTGTTCTTCAGCTAATTACCTAGCCCCAGAACAGCAGCTTCCTATTTCTCCAGCTAAGAATTCTACTTTTTGGGTTCCTTTTTCCAGCACAGAGTGTTCTGCTCTGCTTCTGCTTTGATTAGTTCAGACATCAAATGCAACAAACATTTATTGAGTGGTACAGGGAGATGAACTGTTGGAGTCAAGAGGCTTAGATTCTTGTCCTGGTTCTGCCACTAACTGTGTGGCCTTGGACAAGTCCCTTATCTTCTCAGAGCTTTAGCTTCCCTTTCCATAAAATCGGTGAGTGCCTTCTCACCAGCAGGCTCTTGTCCAGTTCTCCATTCCTGTCCTCCAACAGGCTCTCTGTGGAGGCCCAGACACCTCTCTTCCTCATGGGTGACTGCCAGGCGGGGCACAACCTGCATCTGTGTCTGGCCCACCACCCACCTCTGGTCTGTGCCACCTTGATCCTGCTGCTGCTTGGCCTCTCCGGCCTGGGCCTTGGCAGCTTCCTCCGCACCCACAGGACTGGCCTGCGCAGCCCTGACATCCCTCAGGTAAGTGCCCTCCTGTTCATCCTTCCCGTGTTGACCTGCTCTTGCTGCTAATCTCATCTCACCTCTCTCCCACCCTCTTTTTGCATGCAGGACTGGGTCTCCTTTTTGAGATCTTTTGGCCAGCTGACCCTGTGCCCTGTGAATGGGACAGTGACAGGGAAGTGGCAAGGGTCTCACGTCATGGGCTTACTGACCACCTTGAACTTCGGAGATGGTCCAGACAGGAACAAGACCCAGACATTCCAAACCAAGATCCTGGGTAGTCAGATGGGATTGAAAGGTGAGATCAGGGAGAACTGTGGGGTCGGGCATCAGAACACTCAAGGCTAGGCCCTGCCTCTGACCTCACCAACCTGGTAACCTTGGATACATCCCTGAGTCACTTCTGCTGTAACAAGGACTAGATATTTGTAGTGAACATGCTGCCCACAGTGAAGAGTCTCTATAACTGTTTTCCCTTTTCCCTTCCAGTCTTGAGGTTGAGTCTGTCCTTGGAGGTGTGATGAGATGGCCTAGGTTTGACCCAGTGTTCTTTCTCATCCCTATGGCTGTCTGCTCTTACTAGGCACCTTCTTTTTCCTCAGAGATATCAGAGAAACATGTTCTGTTCAATCAAACTAGTGTCTTAAGTGCCTTCTACATGCTTAGTACGGCTCCCTGTGCGCTATGGAGGATACAGAAAAAAATTAGACACCATCAATTTCCAAAGAGCTTATAGTCTTCTGGGAAAATGACAAGTGTGTGTGAGAGCTAGAGTCAGTGAGTACCATTAATCACTGTATGACATTTGGCCTCAGATTCCTTATCTGAAAATTGGGAAGATGAGGAGGGAGGAAAGAAAGTAGAATTTTCTGACTTCTGAGGTCCTTTCCAATACTGTCTTTCTAAGATTCTGTATATGTGTGTGTGGAGGGGGTGTGTCTATGTATGTCCAGGTGTACATGTACGTGAACAAAGAACAGAATAAAGAATGTGTCTGATATATATAGACTTGGGACAATTTTTCCTATTCTTTTTACTTAATATATATAACAGTTTTATTGAGATATGATTAACATACTGTACAATTTACCCATTTAAAGTTTACAAATAGGCGGGGCATGGTGCTCATGCCTGTAATCCCAGCACTTTGGGAGGCTGAGGGGAGAGGATTGCTTGAGCTGGGGAATTTGAGACCAGCCTGAGTAACAAAGTGAGAACCCCATCTCTACAAAAAATTTAAAAATTAGTCAGATGTGGTGGCTCACAGCTGTAGTTCTAGTTACTTGGGAGGCTGAGGCAGGAAGATTGCTTGAACACAGGAATTCAAGGCTGCAGTGAGCTATGATGGTACTACCACATTCCAGCCTGGGAGACAGACCCTGTCTCTAAAAATGAATGAATGAATGAATGAATGGCTTTTAGTACATTCACAAAAGTGTACAACCATCACCACAGTAAGTTTTAGAACATTGTCATCATCCCCAAAAGAAACCCTCTACCCATTAGCAGCCACTCCCCTTCTCCCACAAATCTCCTAGTCCTAGGCAACCACTATTCTACTTTCTGTCTCTGTAGGTTTGCTTAGTCTGGACATTTCATATAATTTGTGGTCTTTTGTGATTGACTTGTTTCATTTGGCATAATGTTTTTAAGGTTCATCCATGTTGTAGCATGTATCAGTATTTTTTTTTATTGCTGAATAACATTCATTATATGAATATTCCCATTTTTATTTATACAGTCATCTTTTTTTTTTTCTTTTTTTGAGACAGAGTCCCACTCTGTTGCCTGGGCTAGAGTGCCGTGGTGTCAGCCTAGCTCACAGCAACCTCAAACTCCTGGGCTCAAGCCATCCTTCTGCCTCAGCCTCCCAAGTAGCTGGGACTACAGGCACGCGCCACCATGCCCAGCTAATTTTTTTTCTATATGTTTTAGTTGGCTAATTAATTTCTTTCTATTTTTGGTAGAGACAGGGTCTCGCTCTTGCTCAGGCTGGTCTTGAACTCCTGAACTCAAATGATTCTCCTGCCTTGGCCTCCCAGAGTGCTAGGATTACAGGCATGAGCCACTGCGCCTGGCCTATATCCATTCATCATTTAACATTTGGGTTCTTTCACTTTTTCACTATTATGAGTGATGCTGTTATGAACACTCATGTCAGGTTTTGCATGGGCCTGTTTTCATTTCTCTTGAGATTATGCTTAAGAGTAGGATATATAACTCTATGTTTAATCTTTTAAAGAACTGCCAAACAGTTTTTTTTTTTTTTTTTTTAAGAGACAGAGTCTCACTCTTGCCCGGGCTAGAGTGTCATGGCATCAGCCTAGCTCACAGCAACTTCCAACTCCTGGGCTCAAGCAATCTTCCTGCCTCAGCCTCCTGAGAAGCTGGGACTATAGACACATATAGGCACATGTAGCCACCATGCTTGGCTAATTTTTCCTATTTTTAGTAGTGATGGGGGTGTCACTCTTGCTCAGGCTGGTCTCGAACTCCTGAGGTCAAGAGACCTCAGCCTCCTAGAGGGCTAGGATTACAGGCATGAGCCACCACACCTGGCCCCAAACTGTTTTTCAAAGCAGCTATACAATTTTATAATTCTCACCAGAATGAGATTTCCATTTTGTGCATATCCTCACCAACACTTATTGTTATCTTTTTGATTATAGCCATCCTAATTATTGCGAAGTTGTGTCTCTCTATAGTTGTGATTTGCATTTTCCTGATGGCTAGTGAGATTGATAATGATTTTTTATGTGCTTATTGGCCATTTGTACATCTTTTTTGGAGAAATATATATTCAGAGTCTTTGCCTATTTTAAAAATTGGGTAATTTGTCTTTTAATTTTTGAATTAGAAGAATTATGTTTTCTAGGTACAAGTTCCTTATCTGATATATGATTTACATATATATATGATCTTTTCTCTCATTTTGTGAGTTGTGTTTTCACTTTGTTGATGGTATTCTTTGAAGCATAAAATTTTTTAATTTTGATGAAGTCCAGTTTATCTGTCTTTTTCTTTTGTTTCTTGTGCTTTTAGTGTCATATCTAAGAAGACTTTGCCTAACCGAAGGTCACAAAGATTTACTTCTATATTTTCTTCTAATAATTTTATAGTTTTAGCTACATTTAGGTCTATAATCCATTTTTAGTTACTCTTTGTGTATGGTATGAGGATGGGGTCCAACTTTATTCTTTTGCATTTGGCTAGCCAGTTGTCCCAGTGTTTTATTTAAAACACTATTCTTTCCCCAGTGAATGATCTTGGCACTCTTATTGAAAATCAGTTGACCACAGATGTATGGGTTTGTTTCTGGACTCTCAATTGTATTCCATTTATCTAGATGTCTGTTCTTATGCTAATACCACATTGTTTTGATTACTATAGCTTTGTAGTAAGTTTTGAAACCAGGAAATGTAAGTCCTCCAACTTTGTTCTTTTTCAGGATTGTTTGACTATTCCAGTTCTCTTGAGTTTCCATATGAATTTTAGGATCAGCTTGTCAATTTCTTCTGCAAAGAAGTTTTTTCCTTTTTATAATGATTAGAAAGAAAGTAATAACATCAAAGGGGGAAAATCACCTATGACTGCATCATACATGTAACAATTATTATTATTATTTTTTTTTTTTTTTGAGACAAGAGTCTCACTGTGTTGCCCGGGCTAGAGTGCCATGGCATCTGCCTAGCTCAAACTCCTGGGCTCAAGCGATCCTCCTGCCTCAGCCTCCCGAGTAGCTGGGACTACAGGCATGCGCCACCATGCCCGGCTAATTTTTTCTATATAT
>CAUYRT010094249.1:0-43332 GCA_963574885.1 Lepilemur ruficaudatus | reverse complement strand
TAATTCATCAGCATCAGGTCTGTCTTACAGAAAAATATACCAAAGGGAGTTCTTCAGTCTGAAAGAAATAAACACTAATGTGTAATAAGAAAACTTCTGAAAATATTAAACCTACTGGTGAAATAAAACAAGCAGATTCAAAATACTGTAATTGCAATATATAAATCACTTATATCTTAAGTATGAAGACTACAAGACGAAGCTATTAAAAAGAATAATAACTACAACAATTGTTTAAGAGATAGGCAACATAAAGAGATACACATTGAATCATTAAAACGACAAAATGTTATTGGGGATGGTATTAAACAGCAGAATTTCTTTTTGTTATTTTTCTTTGCTACCAAAGTTAAGGCATTATTTGTTTAAAATAACCTATTGTAACCTATAAGATGTTTTTGTAAGCCTCATAGTAACCACTAAGCAAAAGCCTATAATAGATACACTAACAATACATAGCATGGGATCAAAACATACTAATAGATGAAATTACTTAACCACAAGAAAGGCAGTGAGAGAGGTAAAAAGGAAGAAAGCTTTACAAAAGAACCAGAAAACAAGTAACAAAATAGTAATAGTAAACCCTTACCGTCGCTAATAACCTTTAAAGTAAATGAATTAAATTATCCAATTAAAAGGCATAAAGTGACTGAATGGATAACAAAAAGATTCAGCTTATACTGTGTATGAGAAACTCACTTTATGTATAGACACGTACAAACTGAAAATGAAGTGATATAATAATATAGTCCCTGAAAATGGAGATCACAAAAAGAGCAGGGGTAGCTATACTTAGATCAGATAAAATAGACTTTAAGGCAAGAATGATGAAAAACAAAACAAAAACAACAAAAACCAAAACATGACAAAGAAAGCCATTATATAATGATGAAGGGCTCATTAGAGGAAGAAGTTACAACTATTGTAAGTATATATGGATACAACATCAGAGCACCCAAATACATAAAACAAATACTACTAGAACTAACAGGAGAGATTTGCTGCGATACAATAGTAAGGGTACTTCAGTAGCCCACTTTCAGGAGTGAACAGATCATCCAGACAGAAATTCAACAAAGAAACATTGAAGTTAAATTGCACTCTAGACTAAATGGACCTAACAGACATTTATGTAACAGTCCTTCCAACAGCTGCAAAATACAAAATTTTCATAATAGCACATGAAACATTCTCCAGTGTAGACCATATGTTAGATCACAAAACAAGTCTTAACAAATTAAAAAAAAATGAATATCATAGTATCTTTTCTGACCACTATAGAAGAAAACTAGGAATCAATAACAGAAGGAACATTGGAAAATGTAACAAATGCATCAAAATGAAATAACATGCTCCTGAACAAGGAATGGATCAAAGAAAAAATTAAAAAAAGGAATTAAAAAAGTTCTTGGGACAAATGAAAATGAAAACACACATGCCAAAACTTAAGGGACACAGAAAAAGCAAGTCCAAAAGGGAAGTTTATAGTTAAAAATATCCCTATCAAAAAAAACCAGAAAGGCTTCAAATAAACAGTCTAATAATGCACCTCAAGAAACTAGAAAACCAAGAACAAACCAAACCCCAAATTAATAAAGTAAAAAAATAATAAGGATCAGAGCAGAAATAAATGAAATTGAGACCAAAAATAAAAGATCAACAAAACAAAAACGTTGCTTTTTTGAAAAACAAAATTGGCAAACCACGAGGTTGGTTAATGGGAACAAAAATATAGTTAAATAGAAGGAATAAGTTCTAGCATTCAATATCACCATAAAGTGACTATGATTAGCAATATCTATTGTATAGTTCAAAAACACTGGAAAAAATTCGGAATATTCCCAAAGAAATTATAAATGTCTGAAGTAGTGTGCATATCCTAGTCATGCTGATTTAATCATTACACATTATATACAGTATCAAAATATTGCATGTACCCCATGCATATGTATAATTATTATACATCAATAAAATTATAACTATAATGAGTTGAAATCCATCAAATATGTTTAATGTTTTACTTTCACAATGATACTAAACAATAAAAACAAACGAAGATTATAAAAATAAAAACAGTGCCCTTGATTAACTTCTGAGGATTTCTGGGCATCAACTCATTATTTTGAAAACAAATAAGGGAGAATTAAATATTTATCCTTTTCTTTCCTATACAAACTTTTTGTTATAGTCAACTATTTGCCTCAGGGTCAGCAAATAGTTCACTATAAAAAGTTTTTATGAAAAAATTCAAATTAAATAATGAAAAAGAAAAGACATAATTGGAATATTATAGGAGAAAGGGATATATATTAAATAACACCATAGGGATTTCATCATCACAATCTATTCTGTCAGAAACTATAGGATGGGTCAAATAAACTAATTTCCTCATCAAATAAGTGAATAGGAAAAAAATAGAACATATTGACTGAGAAATATGACTCAGGAAGAAATTCCACCTGGGTCTTATTTGGATCACCATAAGGCAAAGACACACACAACACACACAAAATCTTGGAAATTGGTTATTGATTGTATAAAGACTTACTATAAATTTTATGTTTTGTTTACTGTCCCCAAGACCACTCCCTGACTCAATGATTTGGTAGAATTACTGATGAGATTCAGGAAACATGTTATATTTAGTGTTATAATTTGTTACAGGAAAGGATACAAGGTAAAAATGGCAAAGAGAAAGGCTTATGGGGCGAACATAATTAGGAAAAACCAGGAACACACTTCTAAGAGTCTTTTCCTAGTGAAGTCTCATGGACACACTTAACTCTCCCAGTAATTATATGTAACAGCACATGCTAAATCTTGTCAACCAGACGAGCATATATGAACCTTGAGGTCCAGGGTTTTTGTTAGGGGTCAGTCATGCAGACATGCAGTGTTTGTGTACCTGACCCTGGCTACTTAGACTCCATCCTCTCAACACAAAACAGGTGTTCACACAAATCACATTGCTAGCTAAATTATCTGACCAAACAAACTGGCACTCGAGCCTCAGGCATATAAAAATATATTTATAAAGAAGAACGTTCCAAGGGCTAAAGACTCATCTCAAGACTAATCTCCTAGGAGCCAGCCAAGGACCTGAAAACATATCTTTCTTGAGAATGTGCAGGGTTGGAGTAAACCAGGCCTGCTGAGTTATCACTTTGTTGCAAAGTTTTGATAATGGAATTTCATTCATATTAAAAAAGAAATATATTTTAGATTTTATATAAAAATATTTAAATATAAAATAGCATAATGGCTGTAACTTGCCTCTAACTTATATGACAGGAAAAGGAAGTTTGTTGGGTTATAGATGAGTTAAGATTGACCATGGTTTGAATTGCTGAAGCCCTGAAATAAATACTTGGTGATAATCATTATATATTGTTCTTTCTACTATGGATTTGTGATTTTCCATAATAATTTTAAAATATACATAAAAGCCGTTAAACTTATAGGACTTCTCTTGGTGTATCTGGGCACCTCAGTCCTCTCGGAATTAGATAGAAGACTGGGGGTTTACTCACTGACGGAGTAGATTAATGGGGTGTAGAAGCAAGGATCAGCACACAAGCATGGAGATGTCCCATTAAAATAAGGAAAATTAATGAAAGTCTAATACTTAACATTAAAATCTAACACCTAATTAATAAATAGTCCAAAATGATTGAATAGGTGAATGAGGGAAATTATCAAACAAATAATTTAAGAAAAACTTCCAAAACTGAGGATGTGTGGCATATGTAGCTCTAAAATTCAAAAAGGGTCACCCAAGTATGTGACTCTTTTTAACAGTTATCTGTGCAAGATAAAGCATTTTTTTATGGTAGAGGAAATATATGTCAACATATTTCATAGACTCCAGTAAATTTCATCAGGGTTTTGGGCCTCTGAATTTTTGTGGAAAGATACTTTGAGTCTATGTAAATAATCCATTCCTCTTTGATATTTCATTCACTGGATTTAGTATCCATTGATGATTCTTGCTTGAATAAATTATTACTATGATAGTTGACTAATGATGGTATTTTAATTCCTTCATGCCTTCCATATTTATTAGTTGGCATTCTACTGTGAGGCAGAGACTTCCTTTTTTCACCTTTATTTTATTAATTTATTGAATTTATTTATGTAAGTATGGACTATGTCAGTAATATATTACTATCAATATTTGTTTTGATGGTCAAATGGCACAGGTTGGCCAGTGAGAATATCTTCAAGAAACTTCATTCTTTTAAGAACTCTTCATCATTATTTGAGCACTTCGTTAGCACAAGATGTTCTAAGTTCATCTTTGAAATTTCCTGGCTTTAGTCCTGAAATCATCCATTTCAATAAGAAGCTCTGATTGCTTTTAGTAGAAAGAATATTTTAGCAACCAAGGTTACTAAAAATAGGTTTTTTTTCTCTAGGCTCTTATAGTCACCAAAGCCAAAAAATGTATGTACACACACACACACACTTCCACACAAATATCAAACTTCCCTCTCTACATATACTCTATCTATCATCTATTCAAAACCAACAGTTCACATCAACACTGCCTAAGCCAGTATGAAACTACGGGGTTTCTGTTTTCTCATATTTGTACATAATTTCTCCAACACTGAGAAAGCTGTCCTTTATTATCCTCAATATGTTCACTAATTTTCTCAAATTCTTCTGTATTTCCTGACAAGATGGACTGCTGCTTCACAAGACCTATATCCATAGGTTCTGTCCATGCAGATTTCTTTCTTGGCTTCAAGGCCACCAGACATACTGGCTGAGCCTTGTAAATCCATCCTTACATATCGATGCCATCAACCAGAGTAGCCACACTGAGAACAATAGCATCGCACCTACCCAGGGTACGTAAATTTATTTATTGGAGTCTATGCTTAATATTGACCAAATGCCACAGTATAAATGTTAAATTGAAATACTTTGATCTCCAATTTGGAATCTACCTTAGTGTTCTGTATATTTTTCATACATAGAATTTAAAGAGAAAATTTTTTCCAATGGCAAAACAGGTTTTAAGGATTTTCTCCAAAACTTTAGTTCAAGAAGAAGAAAAAGTAGGAGGAAGAGGTGGGGGAGAAAAGGTAATTGATTCTTTTCCATGTAGCTTTCCTACCAATACTTAAGTAAAATGTAGCTTAGATTTCACAAGGTCAGCTAGATGTTTACAACAATGCAGAAGAACAGGAATGTAGCCTGACTCATTTTATTGTGTGTAAAGATGCTTTTATTAAAACTACTTATCTTTACACTTTGTTTTCTTTTACCAGTTGCTTCTCTGAGATAATATTTTCATTTCGCATTCCCCTCTCCACAAAAAAAGAAAATTACAGTAACTTCAGGGTAATAGCTCTTACTGCTACTATCGGGATTTGTTTTGATGCATTTAGAGTAAGGCTTTTAACCTGAGTATTACAAAGCCTGTATGGATATAAATCAGCTTTGCTCTTTCTCACTGTCACCTTCATTCAAGCTTCATTTTACCTAACCCTAAGCCTAACCCTCACCAAACTCATAAAATGCCAGTTGGTCCATAGATGTGCACTTCATTGTCCACAGAGGTAAATGGGAGGTTTGCCTAGGTACAAATTCAGCTTTCACCTTTGAACTTTAAATATGCAATAGGAACATTCTACTTATGTCGGAAGGAGCAGTTTAAAATAACTTCAACAAAAATGTTCTCAAATGTACATTTTCTTCTCTGCCAAAAGCTTCATCTATCCTCCCTACTTCCTTTCCCTTCTCAATGAAATATATACTTAGCTTGAAAAGCACATTTAAACTAAAAATATTTCAGCTTTAAAAATTAAATTAAAAGCTGCAGAGAATGTTATACTTTTAAGGATCTGTCTGAGCTTTAAAAAATTTGTCGTGAAGTAGATTATTTTTACATCTAAAATTTGAACGGAGTTTACAGTACTGGATTTCCTAAAGTTTTATACACTTTTTTTTACACCTAAGGTATCATCCATACGTTGGCAGAAAATATGAAATGATTCAAGATAAAACAGTCTAATTTTTGGTAATGGCGACAGACAGAGTGAAAGGATTTTTTAAACATTTCCACAAATAATAATCATAAAATCTAGATTAATTTGGAAAACCAACTACTTAAAGGACTGGAAAGTATCCAAAAGATGACAGAAGAGGCGAGTTTACCCTTGAAAAGTCACAAATGGGAGGAAAACTATGAAGGTCAGCATATTAGAACAATATATTCAAATCACTCAAATAAAAAAATGTTAACTGAGAATTCTATCTCTAAGTTTCAGATAAATAAAAACTGAGAGAGTCAGGAGCCAGCAGACATGTCCTATAAGAATACTAAAAGCAGGATATGATACCAGAAGGCAACTTAGTTTCAGAAAGAAACAATAAGCACAGGAAATGGTAAATATGTGGTAAAAATAATATTTTGTTACTCAATTTTTACCATTTATTTTCTTACTTTCTTGAAAAGAAGATAATCTGTTTAAAGCAAAGTTATAAGACACTATTAATAGGTTAATAACATATATTTGACAATAGTGACACAAAGTATAGAGTAGTAAATGGAAATATAATGCTTTAAAGTTTCTGTATTTTAAGAGAAATGAATTCAATATTAACTTTGAGTAGACTGAGATAAGTTAAAGATGCATACTTTAATTCCTAGATCCTTAAAATACATATTTTAATCACAATCCTTAAAAATAATACAAAGAAATATAGCTAGACGGCAAAAATACGAAATAAAATTAAATACTAAAAAATCTGATTAACAGAAAATAAGGCATGAAAAGATGAACAGAGGAAAAAATGAGAAAAAATGGAAAACAAATAGCAAAATGGTATATCAAATAATACTTCTATTAATTATAAGTAGGCTAAACACTCCATCAAAATGCAATAGCTTTTAGACTGTTCACAAAAGCAAGAACCCACTATGCATTGTCTAAAGGAGATAGACTTCAGATGCAAAACTTAAGTTTAAAATAACAGCATGAAAATAATTACTATGCAAGGCAGTAAGCTAAAGAAAGTTGGAGAGGTCCTATTTATAGCAGACAAAATAGACTGCAAGACAAGGAGAACTGCTAAGGACAAAGAGGAACACTTAATTATAAAAGTTCCAGTAAGTCAGGGAAATATAATTACATATGGATATGTGCCTAACAACTGAGCTTTAGAACTAAAGGGGAAAATCAACAAATTTGCAATCATATTTGGAAGCATGAATACACCTTTCTTGGTATTTCCTAGAAAAACTAGCCAAAACAACAATAATAATAAAGATATAGAAGATCTAAATGACTCTCTTAACCATCTTTTAACTTACTGACATTTATAAAAGACTACATACCTAACCTGCAAAAAACACATATGTTAAAAATATTTGGGAAAAGAAGAAAGTACTAAATTTAATATTCAAATTGCCTCTTTAGGAAACTAAAGAATTAAGGAGAAAATTAAGCCCTAAATAAGTCAAATGGTAAATATAAAGATAATAAATAAAAACAGATAAACACAAAATAAAATCAAAGGACAATTCTTTAGAAAGATCAAGAAAGCCCATTGCACTCATGCAAAATGTTTAACATATTTCATCATTGGGGAAAAAGAAACTTTTAAAACACAATGAGACACCTATAC
Organism: Lepilemur ruficaudatus; assembly: GCA_963574885.1. NCBI lineage: Eukaryota > Metazoa > Chordata > Mammalia > Primates > Lepilemuridae > Lepilemur > Lepilemur ruficaudatus. Next base: position 35,694 of record CAUYRT010094249.1, on the reverse strand, counting down.
ACATTAGAATTTTTGCAGATCTAGAAAAAATAATTCTGCAGTTTGTATGGAACCAGAAAAGACCCTGTATAGCCAAAGCATCCTTAAGCAAAAAGAACAAATTGGGAGAAATCAATCTATCATGCTTCAAGCTATACTATAAGGTTATAGTAACCAAAACAGCATGGTTTTGCAAAAGAACAGAGGCATAGACCAATGGAACAGGACTGAGAACCCATGTATAAAAAACATCCTCATATTGCCATCTGATATTTGATAAAGCAGACAAACACATATACTGGGGGAAAGAATCTCTACTCAATAAATGGTGCTGGGAAAATTGAATAGACACATGTAGAAGACTGAAACAGAATCTGCACCACTCACTGCTCACAAAAATCAACTCATGATGGATAACGGACTTAAATCTAAGTCATGAAACCATAAAAATTCTAGAAGAAAATGTTGAAAAGACTCCTATAGACATAGCCTAGGCAAAGGATTTATTAAGAGGACCCCAAAGCAATCACAGCATCAACAAAAGTAAACAAATGGGACCTGATCAAATTAAAAAGCTTCTGCAGAGCCAAAGAAACTATCATTAGAGTGAATAGGCAACCGACAGAATGGGAGAAACTATTTGCATGCTACACATCTGATAAAGGGCTGATAACTAGAATCTATAGAGAATTAGAAAAATCAGCAAGAAAAAAATCAAAGAACCCTATTAAAAAGTGAGCAAAGGACATGAACAGAAACTTTTCAAAATATGACAGACTAATGGCCAACAAATACATGAAAAAATGCTCAACATCTCTAACCATCAGGGAAATGCAAATCAAATCCAAATGAGATATCAATTAACTCCAGTGAGAATGGCTTTTATCAAAAAGTCCCAAAACAACAAATGTTGGCATGCATGCAGGAGATAGGAACACTGATACACTGCTGGTGGAACTGCAAACTAGTACAATTTATATGGAAAGTAATATGGAGATACCTCAAAAAACTCAAAGTAGAACTACCATTTGATCCAGCAATCCCACTACTAGGCATCTACCCAAAGGAAAAAAAGACATTCTATAAAAAAGACAACTGCACTCGAATGTTCATAGCAGCACAATTCACAATTGCAAAGATGTGAAAATAACCCAAGTGCCCATCAATACATGAGTGGATTCATAAAATGTAGTATATGTATGACATGGAGTACTACACAGCCCTAAAAAATAGTGAACTAATACCTCTTGTATTAACCTGGATGGAGCTAGAGCCCATTCTTCTAAGTGAAGTATCACAGGAATGGAAAAACAAGTACCACATGTACTCACCATTAAATTGGTACTAGTTGATCAATATCTATGTGCACATGTGGAAGTAACATTTATCAGGTGTTGGGCAGGTGGGAGAGAGGAGGAGGGGATAGGTATACTCACACCTAATGGATACGGTGCAAGGTGTCTGGGGATTGGGCATGCTTGTAGCTCTGACTCTGGTGGTGCAAAGGCAATATATGCAGCCAATGCATTTGTACCCTGGTAATATTCTGAAATATATATATATATATATATGTATGAGCATATGTATATGTGATGTACAATACCAAGTCTTATAGAAAAAGTGAAACAAATGGAATTCTTATGCACCAATGAGTATTAAAAATATACCAAGTGAAATAAATCAGATTCAGAAGAGCAGGTGCTTAATAATTCCCCTTATATGAAACTTTAAAAACTATAAATTTTTATAGTGACAGAAAGCAGACCAGTGACTGTTTGGGGGCCAGAGGTAGACAGAGGAATTGACTACAAAGGGTCATAAGGAAACTTTTGGGATAATGGAAATGTTCATTGTGGTGATTGTGTCTGCGCTTGTATAGGTGTGTATGTCTATTAAACTCATTGAATTCTACACTTTATATGGTGTAGTTTATTATATGTCAATTATACTTCAATACAGTTTATTTTAAACATAAATGGAAAACATGAAAAACCGAAAGAGGAAAGAAATCATTTCTAATGAGGAGACTGGTTCAATTATTCTGGAATTGAGCCATTGCTAGTTAAATATGTGTATTGGGGAGGAGAGTTTTCAAGGAAAAGAAAGAAAAGGAACCCTCATATATTGAGTGCCTGCTATGGGATAGAAAATTTACCAGTTTACTCAGTTTCCACAATGGTGCTCTAAAGTGGTTGCTCACCCCATCTTAAAGAGAAACAACTGTGTTTCAATACAACTTATAAGAGCTCACAGAATGGTGAGCTCTCTGACTAGATCTCTCAGATTACAAAGGTCACACTCTTTATTACACCTCACCTCTCTTTGTTGACTACTGTTCACCAGAGTAGTTTGTGAATGTATTAATGAAAATGGCTTTAAATAACTTGTTTGTATTAGTGAAAGGCCTAGTGCAACACAACTGAGTGATAGATAACTTTAATGTTATTAAGAAAAGACTCAACACAGCCCTTTTTAAAATTTATCTTCATTCAATATTAAAATCTGATGTCTTTGTTGTTGTTGTTAGCAGTGTTGTACTAATAAATGTTTAGCAGTAAGTTCTGTGGAAGGAGAAAAACGAAACAAAGAAATCTGGTTTTGTAACCTTTGACGATTTACATGATGTGAATACTCCCAGCACAGCTAATTTCAAGCTATTTGGTGATGTCATATAGCTTGAAAATCATATTGGGAAGAAATGCACACAATCGACTTTCCCCATCTGAAATAAAACAGCTCAATACAGGGCTGATTTTAGCCTATTTAATAAACAGGATGAATTGAGGTTTTTAAAGTTTATTTTATTTCAGTTTTTTTGTTAATAGCAAATGTATTTGGCAGGTGTTAAAGTAAGTATAATTTTATAGCAACTCATTAATAGAATATGAAACTCATTACCAGGTTTGTGTTACTTACAAGAAGAAAATTTTGTGATAACAAGTTGAGTTTAGTGCATCAATACAGGTGACTTCAGACTTCCAAACATATCCCTTTATGTAACAGAATGTTTAAAAAAAGAACATCAGGACTTTGTTGACTCTTTTTCCTTTGCAACTAATTATCAGTCCTTCAGAAAATCCTAGTGGCTTTACTTTCAGCACACATCTCACCACTTCCCATTGCCTTCACTGCTGTATTTATCTGGGTACAAGCCACCTTCTAAATGATGACAGTAGCCTCCTAACCTGTCTGTCTTCCTTCACCCTTTCTCTCCTATTGTCTATTCCAAGTACAGTCACCAACAATAGATTTCTAAAATCTAAACCTGATCTTGACTCTTGACACTGCTCAGCTCAAATCTCTTTGATGATTCTGCCTCTCATTCATGGTTGAAAGCAAAGTTCTGACCTTGACTGACAAAAACATCCTACGTGATTGCCCTACCCCTCATCATGGTTACTTCATCTGCAGGTAGTCTTCCCCTCACTCATCACCCTGGCCACACTGTTCTGCTAATGCCCATGGAACTTTTTGCCAGAGGCTGTGTCCTGTGACTCTCTTCTGGAAGATTTTCACATAGTTCACATCTTCATTTCCTTCATGTCTTTGCTCAAATTTCACTTTCTCAGTGAAGTCTTACCCTCTGCTCCCTCTACTCTCTTTAAAACTGCACACTATGACCCTATCCTACCCCTGGCCCTACCCCGTGAACTTCCTATACTTTTTCCCGGCTTTATTTTCCCCCACAACATATATGAACTTATAGTACTTATAACATTTACTCATTTACTTCATTATCTGCATCCTAATCCATCACTAACATGTAAACTTAAATAAAGGCAGGAATTTTTGTCTGTGTAAAATACCTAGAACAAGGTAGACCTCGTAGACCTCATAGTGTTCAATACTGTTTCTGAAATAGATGAGGTGATCAGTTAAGAATTATTAGATTTTCCTTTCCAGGTGAGGAATATTTTCATTTTATTTTCCACAGGCAATTACATAAAACAAAATTCCAAGGGGACTGAGCAATACCACGGCTTTGTACAACTCCAGGTGCCATCATTCACATGGTATTCCATGAAAATGTCACCCTTTGGAGAACAACCACATATCCAGTATAAATGAGGATTTGGGGGGCCCTAATACATAGAAGAGACCTGATGGAAACTGATTTATTTAAAACAAGTGAAAACTTTGAATAGGGCTGAGTGAGCAGTCTTATAGTGGCCTATCAGTCAGGCCTCCTCCCAGGAAACAGAACAAGTAGGAGGTATGTATTAAGAGATTCATAAGATTGTAGGGGCTAATTAGGCAATTCCAGAAACCACAGGGCAGGCTGGCAGGAAGGACAGGCTGCAGCTTCAGACCGCAGGTGGAATTTCTTTTTCTTCTGAGAAAACTCACTTCTGCTCTTAAAGTCTTTCAACTGATGGTAGGAAGCCTACCCAAATTTTCTAGGATAAACTCCTTTACTTAAAGCCAACTGATTATGAACATTAATCCCATCTACAAAATACCTTCACAGCAATGCCTACATTAATGTTTGATTTAAATAGCGGAGAATTGGAGCCTCACCAAGTTGACACATGAAACTATCCCAAATACAAACTGATCTTTTATTGTCTCCTCTTTCTCTTTCTGTCTGCCTGTGTTATCCCTTTGGGTGCCCTAGCATTCCAAGTTACATTTTAGGAATTATATCTTTATTTTACTAGGAGCTTTATTGTCAATTTTTTCTGCACTTGTTAAAAACTCACATTATTACAATTATATGACATCCCACCTTCAATGCAGTAAAGTCATGGTAATTGTCCTTATTAATATAGAGATTCAGCTCTCTGTCCCACACTTTTAAATCCAGTGGTTGTTACTTATGGCTGTATCAATGTCATTCAGAAAATTATAAAAAATAAGAGGCTTTCTGGCCCTCATGTCAGACCCCTAAAAGTAAAACTTCAGAATTTTTTCCTTAGAATTCAGGGTTTTGTTTGTTTGTTTTTTTATGAAATACTCCCTAGGTTATTCTGATATACAGTCAATGCTTAGAATTGTTGCTATACTTTTATGGTTATTCATTTGTGTTCTCTACAGAATACAGTAAACTGAAAAAATTTAATCATTTATTTTCCTTTTCTTTGTTTTCTTTTTTAGTTTGTTTGTTTTTGGTAAGCTTGGGAATTGAGTGTTTTTCAGAGTAATCCTTCACTTAAAATTAAACCTGAAAATAGATGACCATTTTTTCCCCCCAATAAGCACACAGTCTGGCCTTCTGTAAGAGCCCTGGGAGGTTGTCTATCTATTGAATCCCCAACATTACATCGACTGCATAAAATTGCAATCCTTTCAAAGCTGCCAATCCATGTTACATTTTCCCAAGAGGGGCAATACCTAAGGAGGAAGATTTCAACTTTATTAAGTACTGTGGCATTTTTACCCTCATTGAGCTAAACTGCGTGGGGAGTGCATCCAATTCTCTTAGACTGTCAATTGCTATCCTGTTTCCAGCCATGTGTAATTGGTCTGTAACAGGGGCAGGATTTGACCTTTTCATAGAACAACTGAAGATCAGAGCAGGAAAGGTCATTGTGGCATGGTGGGATCATGATATGCATTAGCAAAACAACCAGATCACTTCAGGGTTGCTTTTTTTTTTTTTTTAATCTTGATTTTATAAATCTGTATTTGCTTCCATTTATATCTGTGGTTTAAATGTGTAAGGTTTTGCCTTAGATTTTTAAAAATTCTTATGTAAAGAAATAAACTCCATGCAACAATGTTTTCAACTATTGTTTGTTACTAGGTTAGTGATATTTATCAACAAAATAATTCTGAAAAGGAAGCATGAAACTCTTTAATGGCAAAACATAGTGCGTTAATGACTGGCTATTAATTAATAGTCCCAGGGACCCACCAGGCTGCAACAGCCAAGGGTTAGCCTTCTAGAAATAACTAGCTTCACACATTAATTGCTATTATAATCTGTTTTATCTGATTCAAAAGAGACTATTGGTTACTACAGTAACAGAAGATACTAACTAGCCAATTGGTTAAACTCTCTATTGATTTCAGAGAACCAGATTTTAACCCATGCTAATTTGTTAAAAATTTAGTTACTAGTTTTCCAAAAATAGATTTCAGTGAGTAAAAGAGATATTGTCTCTACATTTCAGATTTATTGAGAAACAAATTACTTAATTTATTGGTCAAAGTGTTCCAAATCACAAATTTCTGTCCATTATAAAGAACAAGGGTAATAATGATGATGATGATGATGACGACGACAGAAAAGGCTTTTTGCCAGGAAACAGGCCCTTACCATTTTGGTGTTACCTTAATAAATTAACACAGAAATTGATTTTTTCAATGACCAATATAATAGTAGCCTTTTTAATAATTTAAATATTTAGAATAAAAAGACCTGCAACTCATGTTGACCAATTTCATTATACAATAGAACTATAATCTGAGTGGTCTTTTCATGTCAAAAGTATGTTGAGGAGGAAAGAAAAATATAGAAAGCAAAGTAACTGTGTATATTTGTTTCACTCCTCAAAAAGACCAGGTCTGAGTTGAAAATTCTTCTTAATTTACCCAAACTTTCTTTTTAAGTAAGTATACTTACTATATTACTGGTAATGTCAAGCCATTTGGGTATATGATCCAGTCACGGATGAGGCCAAGGAAGTCTGTTGTGAGGAACTTTTCTATCACTTTACCTGAAGAGACTCTATATCAAGTGTGTGTGTGTGTGTGTGTGTGTGTGTAGGGCGAAAGTTGAGAGGTAAACAGCTGCAGCGCTAGACAGAGAGTACTCAAGACTTCGAAGAGCAGTTCTATCCAGAAGACTTCAGGAAGAAAGCATTCTTAAGAGTTATTCTTTTTTAAATATCAGCATCACCAAGATTAAAATTGAAATTGAAATTGATGAGTCAATGGAATATGACTATCAAGTCTTAATTTAAAAAGTTGAATTGTTTCAATGGAACTGCTTGGATATAGCTGGGGAGGTTGATAATAGATCACTGCAAATAACAAGATTATCATTCCTCCTGAAAGATTAGAAACCTTCCCACTGATGTCCAAGTGAAGATATATAAAACACACCTTTTTTCTTTGACAGGTTATGTCATCTCATCATCTCTAAATTTTTAAGTAGATGTTTCTTTTGTTAAAGCTAATACTATGCAGTTTTGTATTAGTGAAGATGCATTGGCTCTAAATGTAATTGTAACTTTATGCTCTTACTCCCCCAAATAAAATTGATCCAATTTCATTCTGGAAATCATTTTGGAGTTAAACAAAGCTACTAGTCCTATAGAAATAAGACACTTCCTTGGGAATAGAAATGGATCCTAGGAATTTTTAAAATTCTCACTTTTCTCAATCACCCTTAGTGAATCTTCAAGCATTTTATTTATTTGTTTATAGTACTTTTCTTTGGAATTACCCTTTGCAAAATTGCCTCAGGATAAAGTCTAATAATAACATACCAAAGAAAAAAATACACCACAAATAACTGAAATTTTAAAAGGAGATAAAATTAATTTTCCCAGTGCAATTTCAACAGAAAGTATATGCCTTTTCAGACTGATGGTTGGGATAGATGAGGCTGTTTGGGTATAAAAAAATAGGCAAAAAGTATTGGGTTTACGTAGCGCCTTCTGTTTGACATCATGAACTAGAATAACTATTTCTAGTGTTACCTAGAGCATGCACTGGGCCTTGCAGTGATTTTCCTAATACAATAAAAATCTGGGGGATGATTCATTACACTTTAAAAAGGGCATGATATGACAAAATATCAGTGGTGACTGGACATTATAAGGGAAAGCTATGATCCCTACTGTGATCACTAGATTTGATATGAATCACAGCTACATGTTTTAAAATCTTGCATTACACAGTACATCAAAAATGAGCACAGATACTGAGAAGAAGAAATAAAACTGCAAACCAGTCCTCCCATTAAAATAGAGATTAATATAAACAAGTGAAGAATATTCAGATGCTTGGAACTTTTAATTTTCATGGGATATTAATTTTCATGACACAATTCAGGGACCTTTCAAAAAGTAAATTAGATTTTATTCAACCTAGACTTTTGCATTTAAATACATTTCTATCCCTTCATAAAAGTTTTCAAGGTGGTTATTCCTCTCAAATATATTTGCATTATATTGTAAAGAAATAAAAGTTTGAACTATAGATCTCAGTTAATGATCTTTTATTCATTTAAATAGACACACTTAGAGTTAGCCTCTGTATGAGTCAACAAATTATAAAATGTACACGGAATATTATTTCAAGAATCACATATCCATGGAAGATAAACTAGAGAAAAACAACTAGCTATGAAAAAATATCGAATATGATATTTGATACAAGGTATACTATGAGAATTTTGTAGTACAAAAATATCTTGGGTTTAGTTATCAGGCCTAACATTAAGGCTGATTGAAGTTAAAGAACCTGTAGCTTGCACAGTTCTGTAAACCTTTTTAAATAAAAATAAGCAAGAACACAAAACTGTGGATATACAGTATCTACATTCTCAGGATCTTAGAAGGGTCTGTGTAAGTGAATAATTCTAAAGCTTAATTTTCACAGTGACTCTACTTACGCTGCCCAGCAATCAATGCCCAGGGTTTCATTAACACTCTTTTAACTCATAAGCACCATTGAATAAAAGGGCATGGGAAGCTAGGAGGAGATTCTTCTATGTTTCTTCTTAGTTGAATAAATGTTGACTCTTCAAATTAGGTGATAAAGTCTGAAGGTGGATCCCAAATAGATTTTAAATGCCAATCCAAGATTTTTGGACTTTATTAACTAGGTAGTCAGAAATAACAGAGTATTTTTCATGGAGAGAACTGTCCATAGATGTAAATGACTGAGAGATATACACTGGTTTGGGATACTATTGAGATCACATACCATTCGAGTGAGAATAAGAGCCTTGAGAAATATGTTGACAATGCAAAGGAGAAGAGGTTAGGGATCTGATATTAAATGGAAAAGCCTAACGGAATTGAACAAACCGTTGAATTGGAGCAGGGGATAAAACGTTGTGTGTGCATGCATATATATGTGTATATGTTATATATGTGTGTGTGTTTGTGTGTATGTAAATGCCTATAAATAATAAGCCTGAGTACACAGAGAAGAGGAAAAGAAGGACTGTTTAACATATTGATATAGATGCATCCTTGTTACATCTTGGTGAAGATAGCTTTTGGAAATTGGGGATTTGGGAAATGCAGTATCAGAAGAAAAGTGAGTTTAAGGTCCTCCTATAAGAGTCAGTGCCATACTTGTCATATTTGTGGTTACGGTTCCAAGCCTAATACTACCATCAAAGGATAGATATAAACAAGGTTGATCATCTCAGTGCTGCTCTTTGGATAAAGTTGTCATCATGATCCTTCTCTGTCCTTCCTTGTAAAGTGAATGCATTATTGCTTCTTAGTGGAGCCATTTCTTTTCCACTTCAGCAGTCATTTGACTCATATGGTTCGGCATTACTGTGGATCTTCCAGTCATCATAAGGTGTTTCTAAATTTTAGTGGGTGCATTATTCTGTATCTCTGCTAATAATTTATTAATTTACTCATTCAGGCAGATTTAGTCACTACACCATGCCAGCAGATACCTAGACACTGGACTAGAGGGATTAATACATTTCCATTTACCCAAGAAACATGAGTACTACTGGGAATTCAAACAGGGTAGGTGCTAATCATAATGAGATGTCACAAGTGCTGAAGCGGTGAGGTAATACTGTATTATATATACTTGTATTGGTAAAATATACAGACATAAATATAACAGGATAAATGTGAAGAGTGCTGTAATAATGAGCGTACATAATGATTGTGATTTCATAAAAGCATAACAAATAAAATAGAAATAAAAAACTTTGGCCACTTCTACCCTCTAGGTACTGTCCCACCTCTCTGTTCTCCTTCACAGAAAAATGCCTACAAAATATTGCCAGCATTTTCTGTTATCAGTTTATCATTTTCTGTTATCCTCCTCATCCCTTTCTTGACTTCCTCCAATTTGGATTATTTTTTCCCTAAACTCCACTGAAAGTGCTTAAATGAAGTTTCATTTTGCCAGAGTCAATGGCTTACTTTCCTTCTCCATATTACTTGGCAGAAAATTTGGAAGAAGGAAGCATCATCTCTTTTGGAAATAATTTATCCTATAGACTCACTGATACCACATTCTATTGGTGTAACTTCTTCATGGACTACTCTTTACAAGTCTCCTTTGCTGGCTCCTTGTCCTTTGCCCAGACCTGTGTAGGAAAGGGCTCCATATCCTCAGTCTTTTCTTTTTCTCTAACTATAATTTTTTCTTAGCTGATCTAATCCAGTCAACGAGCTTTAAATGTCTTCTCCCTGCAAAGTACCATGACATATGTATGCTTCTCTACCCTAAACTCTTTCCTCACCTCCAGACTGACTCATTTATACTACTGCCTGTTCACCATCACCCTTAAATGTCTAATATGCATGTCAAACTAACGTATCAAAAATAAAACCTTTTTTTCCTTCTTTTAACTTTTTCTCCATTCATGCTTCCCATCTCAATAAATGGCAACACTTTTCCTTTTGCTGAAATCAGAACTCTAAGGGGATGAATTATTTTTTCTTTTTCTATTACATTCCATGTGCAACTCATCATAAATTACATAATTTCTAACTCCAATATTAATCTCAAATGAGAGAGCTTCTTAGCATCTTCAATGATAAGACTCATCACCTCTTGACTGGATTACTTCACAACTCCCAAATTTTATCTATCTATTTATATTTTGAGATAGCATCTCACTCTGTCACCCAGGCAGAGTGCAGTGGTGTGATCCTATCTCACTGCAGCCTTGAACTACTGGGATCAGCAATCCTCCAACCTCAGACTACCTCAGACTGTAGGAATGCACTACCACAACTGGCTATTTTTTTTTTTTTTTGGTGGAGATGGGGATCTTACTATGTTGCCCTGGCTGGTCTCTAACTCCTGGCCTGAAGTGATCCTTCCATCTTGGTGTCCCAAAGTGCTGGCATTACAGGCATAAGCCACTGTGCCTGATCCCCAGTTTTTTTATTTACTTCACTCCTGTCTCTTCCTCTGTGCACATTCTATCCATCCTCTAAATTATATCCACACGATTTTCTCGAATCCTATCACAACCATATTTAAAACTTTTAATGGCTTCCAATTACACTGTGAACTGAATTCAAAATCTTTACAATAACTCACAAGGCCTTTGAGATCTAGCCCGTCCCTATATCTGATCTGAGACTGTACAATTCATCCACATCTCCTGGTTCCAGACACTTTGGCCTTTTTTTTTTTTGGTTCCCTGTCACTTGAATATGATAGCTATATTATTATCTAAGGACTTTTTAACTTGTTGGCTTTTCTTTCACCTCCAAGAAGCCACTTATTTGGAATCTTTGTCTGGATATCTTCTTTTCATCAATTAGATCTCAGTTCAAGTTTTATCTCTTTAGGAAAATTTTCTGTAACCACATTAGTGTAGTCCTCTATATACCCAGCAACCAGTCACTTACTATTGCATTGTTGTGCTTTATTTCTTTGTAGTTGTAGCTAAAAGTCATTTTTTAAAAATTCATGGATATTTTCCACCTTCCTCCACTAGAATATAAAATCTATAAAGGCAAACATTTTGACTGTTTTTTTTTTTACTACTACTACATCTGCTGTGCCTAGAACACATAGTAGATGTTCACGAATTATTGGTTGAATAAAACATTGAATGAATGACATGGATGAGCTTATTAAGAGTGCCAGAAGATATAAAATGTATTCTACAGGGTCTTGTCTATTATTTGTCTACTTTAGTCTTTAATGGATCACATCTCTGTGGAAGGCTTGGCTGCCTGATGGAATATTACTCAATTATAAGAAACGACAGTGAGCTAGCACTGCTTATTTTATCCTGGATTGAGCTCGAGCCCATTATTCAAAGTGAGGTGACACAAGATCGGAAGAATGGGCTCCATATGTGCTCGCCATCAAATTGGTACTGACTGATTAACACTACGGTGCTCAACTGGTGGTGGTGTTCACCAGGGATTTGGGGGTTGGCGGTAGACCCACATCTGAGGGATGCGGTGAGCATTGTGGAGGGGACGGGCATACCTCTAACCCTTGCTAGGGAAAGGCAAAGACATAAAATGTAACCAAATTGTCTATACTCTCACATTTTCCTGAAATAAAAAAAAAATTATCCTCATTGACTGACAAGTACAGGTTCATATTCTAATTCATTCTAATTTCTCTTAAGCAACATATTATGAATTTATAATACATTCTGGAAGAATTTCTGCCTTTTTTTCTTTTTACTTACAGAATGAATAGTTCACTAACAGAAGGGAGGGCACATTCTACATATGACCCAATATGGTTTTGGAGATTCAAAAGACAATATTCTGTATTTCAAATTCTATCTTCCTCTGAACTTGCATTAGCTTTGTCAAGGATGATCTCATCTGAAATGTATTTTGCTACATGATTTGAGCTGAACATTTCCAAACTCTTTAAGGCATTCCAAAATTGGTATTTGTTCAGCAGTATAAAAATGAAATACTTGCCTAAGGTCAATCCTTACCCAACCCTTTGAATTTTGGTTGGGAAAGCCAAAATCAATCATTGCAGTAAAATCTTCAGGATAGATTTCCTTTTCTTATTGCATCTCCAGTCATTACTGAATGGCTGAATGTGCAGCTGGGAACAGTGAACCCAGGGACAACCCGTGGACCTTCAACTCCCACGAAGGCATTTTGTGTGAATCAGTTTCATTTTGCCTCTCTACATTTTCTATAGGTGTAACGATCTATACTTTTTTTTTCTTCTTTTCATATTCCACTTAACATACCACTCACCCTCAAAGGGAGTGTAGTGGAGACAAAGCAACATTCCTTTAAAAGAAAATGTTTAGAGTTCCTGTAACAGCCTGTTATATTGTCTTCTGCTGTTTTCCCCTCATTGTTCATTATCTACATATATTATGGATGCTCTTACACAACTAACTTTTAATTTTTTAATTTTAATGTGAAAATATATGGAATTATCATTCAAAAAATTATAAAAGTAAAACACAATTTAGGATTGGGATCATCATCAAAGAATTATATAGCTAGTGATTAAACATAAGTAAAGAAAAAATGGTATCGATACCCATATTTTAATTAAGGGTGTAATTAATTAAATACAATCATTATATTTTGGCATAATGCTGTTAAAATCATACAGTTGGTTGAAATAGTCATGGCAGCAGAAAATGTGACATCTTGCTTTGCTAGTTATTTTAAAATGATAGTGTAGATATGCAACATTCCTGTTTCGAATAAACACCTCTTTCTCGCTTTCTCTGTCTCTCTTCCTCCTGGCTTTTAGTATAAATAATCTATGGTGCATAACCCTTTAAAACAATTTTAAATCATCCTAAAAAGAGAGAAAATTATCATTTTAATAAGGGTGGAAAATGTAACCATTTGGGGAAATATGACTATATACCCACACAGCTTACCAGTTTCATGTTCACAATAATTTATTAAAAGTCTATATATAATTTAGAGAAAATATAAGCTAGAAGACATAAATATAAAACATTGCTGGATTTCCACTGTATTTTGATTTGTATATTCGCTTTACAAATTGTTCATTATATATTCTATTACTGGACAGATTTTAATTTGATTTCATAGTTTCATTTTTTAAAAACCAGTATCTACTACCTGCTGCCTTGTTATTTAAACGCATCCTAATCTTGAACAAATCTGTGCAGCCCATGAAAACCTGGCATATTTTAGGTAAAATCTTGCTAGTTCTAAATGATGATATCATTGGACTGGAAAGATATATTTTCTTAATAAAATTAAATAGAATTTTAAAAAGCTATGATGAATGATGCTGCACCAATTATTATCACAAGAAAGTGGGAAAATACTTTTGATTATTAAAGAAAATAAAAGAGAATATTTTCATTCTAGCCTTCTTTAAAAAATTTGAAGATGAAAGGTAATTTACATGAATTGGGAAAAAAGAAAACCTGACACTTAACATTAAAGAGCTATAAAAAGGCCTTTTAAATTTTTATATCTAATACAAAAATTTTATACTAAAAACAAATTTGTAAAAAGTTTTTTGCTGTTGTTGTTGTTGTTTATTAGTAAGGGATAAAGAAAGAACAAAATACCACACGCGTCTTTAGGAAAGGCTACATTTTCTTTGATTCTTTGTTAAAAATTTTTTGAATGGGATAGAAGAGAGAAAACCAGGCTCTAGCACGAGAATATTCGTGAAGAGGGTAAAAATACTTGCTGGACATGAATCAAATAGAGTAACAATTAAAGAAAATATCAGGCATGATTTAATATAGTGCACTTTATCCCTTAGCCTAAAAGTCAAATGCCCTTAGGTACACAATGGATTTTGGCAAGAGAAATAATTTTGTTATTCATATTTAATTCAATTGAATGTGTCATAAACAGCTTAATGTCAGGATAAGTAATATTGCTGTCAAAAATAATTATCTCTCAAAATTTCATTATCTTAATTTTTATTATATTCACAATGCCCTGAATACTTTTGTTACCTTTGGACTAAGTTTCTTTATTTTCCCTTTGCGGTGTGTGTGCTCTCTCTATATATGTACATATGTGTGTGTGTGTTTATATATTTGGATTATTGGATGGAATCAAGTTTCTGAATCAGGTTTTTATTTCATCAGTTAAAACATTAACAACTGATGGGATCATATATGTAATCTCTAACTAGAAGATACTTAATTTTTTTTTCCTTAAGGTAGGATACTTACAGCCTGAGAATGAAAGGTTTTTGTTTTTGTTTTTTTGTTTTTTTTTTTTAATAAGATCTAATTAGCTAAGGCTAGAGACAATACTGAAAGCCATGGCATCTCATTCTTTTTCTAGTCTATAAAATTGTCTTTTAGCATTAATGCCCTAATAAATTGGGGTGTTTGATTTCCTTTCCTCTACTGGAGGAAACAGAGAAGAAAAGGCCTTTTCCTCTCCACACGCCTGTTCCAAGACTCCAAGAAGAGAACCTGTGGGGATTCAGACAGAGCCAATTCCCTAACGTGTGGACTTCTTTTCCTACCCATGAATATATTTCATAGAGTTTTCCTGGAGGAATTCTTGCCACTTGCAATGTGCCTTACACGTGACATTCTGTAGCTACCTTGTTTTCTATGGTTAGTAATTGTAGCCAAGAGCATTTCAGGGAATATTAATGTTATTCGTAGTCACACAAGTGACTTCAATTTCTACAATCCTTCCTTCCCTCTCCCTTTGCTATTAACTTTGGGTATTTTATCCCTATTGGCAGTGGAAATTGGTTATCTTGATTCATGCTTCAAAGTTCGAACAGTATTTAAATGGATAATAACTATTCTGAGGTAGCATTTTCCTATATACTAGCTACTATGCTGATTGGCATCTATGTCTTAGTTTACTTACTCTTTGCACCACTCTTTGAGGTAGTTGTTGTTATTATCCATTATATTTCAGAAATGGGGCACTGAAGCTCAGAAAGTTATGTAACTCACTAGAAATATCAGCACTTGTGCTAGATACAGGATTTGAACACATGAGATCTGATTTCGGACCCTGCCATTCTTGCTGCCCAGTTAGCCAGAAAAACACGTTGAGTGTCTTCTTACCTGTGTGGGAGTCTAGGAAATGGGAACTGATAAGACTGAGATATCACCCATCCAGCTGAACAGCAAGGAGGGTGTAAGAAGCTACAGATTAGGGTGATATGCATAAATTAAAGGTAGGTCTGGAGGTGAGATTCTTTGATGTTTATATATTTATGAGTCAATGTTCCTTCAGAAGCTGCAAAATAAATTCCAGTTCCTAACAGGCTTCCCTCTCCCTCCCTACCCCAACTCCCAGTGTGTGGGTGTGTGTTTCTCCTGCATAAAAAAAAAAAAAATCTCAAATACTGCATGTCAGTCTGGAAGACGTTTCGGAAAATGCTTGCTTTGATGAATTCAGAATAGAATCCCTAAATGATTCTAAGATTTCTGATAGTAGAAATTGCCATTTGTAAATGATAAATAACTGTGTATTACCTATTGACAAATCTTTACAAATATTATTTCCTTTCAGTTTGATTTGAGCTATTTTACTAAAATGCTAGTATGAATGATATTGTGTTGAAATATAGTTCTTCTGTAAACTGAGTTGCATATGTTTATAAAAGAATATCCAGAGTGGATGAAAATTATGATTAGAATGTTCGCATTCTAACATTTATAGCATTGAAGGCTATAGTAAAGATCATCACATTTTCCCCTGGCTCTAGTTGCTGAAAAAAGAGCGGAAAATACCTTAGTGATATGCTTTGGGCGTTAGGAAAACAGCCCACAGTCTTTGAAAACTTTGTATTCCAGAATAAACTTACACACACACACACACACGCACGCACGCACGCACGCACGCACGCACGCACGCACGCAATAAAACAAAACCAAAAAATCCTCTGCATTTATCTCGCTATAACTAAAATTCTCCACTAGAGGGCAGTGCAGCTATTGTCATTGAGCGTGCCAAGTTTTGATCAACTTTCCTGATGCTATTACAGAATAGAGAAAGCATACATTAATTTAAAATAAACTGCACGTTTGTTTTAAAAGCTCTTAGCTTGTACCTGATGGTTAATAGGTCTGAATTGCTTCGAGCCTTGATGCACACAGAGTAGAAGAATGTAATGAATGTGGCAAATTTTTTAAAGAAGGGAGGTTGGGGGAGAAGACAAATATAAACTCAATTCTTTCATTTGCATTGATACCTTAAGGGAAAAAAATCAGAAATAATGCAGAACCATTATGAACAAGCTGGTAGGTATAAGTATTAGTTTACATTTTAATGAAAGTAACTTATAGAGAAAAAGAAAGAATGTGTTTCAAATAGTTTCCAGCATTTCCTTTGAAATGCAAAAGAGCAACTTAAATGTATATTAATTTAGGTGGTTGTATCTGGTTTTCTTGGCCCTTCTTAATGATTTGTGTCTATTCACTTTGCCAATGGGCATTTGGAAGATGATTTGGAGGCCATGCAGACTTCTTGAACTCAAGACCTAGAAGGCCTTATGCCAATTTAGGAAAACAGAGCCTGTGTCATTTGAACACTCTTCGCAAAGGAGAAGAAGGCAGACGGGACCCAAGCAATATGTTAAGGTGTCATTCCCTTTCACTGGCAAAATTTAAAAGAATAAATTTATAAACATAAGGCACCAGAAATAAAAACATCCTTTCATTCTATTTCCTGCAGCGACATGAGATATATATTCTAGATTCCAGACAGAGCTGCCTTGGAGATAAATTGTCTGATTTCAGCATCTCAGTGGTGGATAATAGATTCCTCTCAGAACCACATAATTAAAAAATGACATTTTTGCTACTTTGTGCCAACTCAGTAATGCTGCTGCCCCTGACTTCCAGGCCTGGGAGCCTTGCAGGGTACAACCAAACAAATTTTGCATTATTCAGTGGGACAATGTAAGGTCGTGTTGACGAAAAAGTTCCTTTTGGGGGGACCAGAGGACTTTATTATATTATTCTCTACAAATTGCTCTTTCTGCTTTTCTTCTTCTTCTTCTTCTTTTTTCATTCCTCCCAACAAGAAAACTGTATGAACGATGAGATTAGGACATCCACTCATTACAAGTTAGCCAGATGAAAGAGAGCATATGTGACTAGCAGAATAAATTAAGAGCCTAATATTAGCATCTTTTTTCTCCAAGCACAAATTTACAATCAGCCAAAGATGAGAAAAATGCTATGAGAAATATATGTAAATTAAAGTGCTATTTAAGTCCATATACTTAGATATCTTTTGGATAAAATGGTTAATCCTTATATGGATTCCTCCCACTCCCCAGGAGTTTCCTGAAAGGCAATCAACTGCAATCTGAACAACTGTTCTTTGTGGGTCTCTCAGTTAACTGTGCATCTCTAAAAAAGTGTGTATGCTAGACAAGCCTCCAATTAACAGTTACTAAAGTGTAAATGGATTTCCAAATGTCACATAGCTGGTAATTAGTGAAATC
The DNA here is from genome assembly GCA_963574885.1 of Lepilemur ruficaudatus. Lineage (NCBI taxonomy): Eukaryota > Metazoa > Chordata > Mammalia > Primates > Lepilemuridae > Lepilemur > Lepilemur ruficaudatus. Next base: position 17,664 of record CAUYRT010094249.1, on the reverse strand, counting down.
AGGACTAGAAACGGATCTTTTGATTCTTATTTGAGGTGTTTTAGTAGCAGCCAGTATTCTGCAGGTGTCTTCAGTTCAAATAATAAAAGCACATATAATAATATTCTTTTTTCTTTAAAAAATGGAAGATATAAGACTCCTTAAAAACATGTAATGCAATGAATTTCAATTTTCAGACTTCAACTGGCAATCCAGGGTTTCAATTTTAGGATACCAATTTATTTTCCTGTGACCATGAGGATTTTCTGACACCTTTATAAGATTCAATGTTCTCATGAGTAAAAAGCAACTACAGTAACTTAGACTGGTCTACTTTTCTCATAGACCCTTAAAATCATGTAAAATACTATGTACATAAACTATTTGTGTAGCAAAAAGTGATAAAAAATGTAAAGGAAGGTGATTATAGATTTTAATCAATGTATAATGCCTTAGAAATGATCATGCCAGTCTAGGGATTCAGAATGGGGCTTGTGAAATATGACAGCCTTGGGGCCACACCTTTCTTGTACTTAACAGTTGGATAATTTGGGGCAGTAGTGACAATCAAGTGCCTTTCCATAGAGATGTTGTGAGAATTATGGGGATTGGCAGGTATGATTTGGACCCAGCAGCTAATGTCTAGTAAGCTCCCAGAAACTATACAGAGACTAAATGTTTGCCCTTGTCATTTTAAATTTGTCAGTGTACATGACTTTCCCTCAGTATATGGTAGATTCAGAAAACAAACAGACTGCCGGAATTCAAATTCCACTCCACTTACTAGCTGTGTGATTTTTGGCATTAGGTTAAACCCTCTGTGCCTCAGTTTGCTGCTGCTGCTGCTTTTTCATTTTACTCTTCAAAATAGGGATAATAATAGTGCCTTGCTTATAAGGTTGTTAGGGATCAAATGAATTAATATATATAGGAATTATTAATATTAGTAGAGGTAATAGTAGTGGTAAATGTATTATTTTCTGTGGGAAGCCACATTGCTTAAAAAAAGCATACATATCTACTTACTACTGTATATATTACAAGAACTAAGGAATATGATGTTCTATTGAAGCATAAGGAATGGATGATGGTATAAATCAACTGACATTAGATGGAGTTTCCATGTGCACACAGGGAGAAATATCTTCCTCTCTTCCTGAACTAATGATAGGCATATTGCTACTATGATAAAAAAATTAATATATTGGATAAATTACCAAAGTATTTATGTGAATTGTCTTGTTTTTAAATCAAATTCCTACATTTCTTTAAAAATTTATGCATTGAAATTTAGAAAAACAGTAAATTATGAATATCCAAACTTACAGTGATCCTAAGCTGTATTTACAGTAATTTACATATTGGTGTCTCAGAAAAAGTGATCTAATTGTATTTTATTCTATTGACTATAATATAAAAATATATATGCACAAGGTTATTCATTTTAGCATTGTTAGCAATTGTAAAATGTTGGATACAACCTAAATACCCATACATAAGTGTGGGTAAGTGAATATATACACTTAATCAACTACAATGCAACTACCAAAAGGGGATATATTTCTATGAGTGAATATGGAATGATTTCTATAATATATTGCTAAGCAAAAAGAGCAAAGTGTGATAGACTATATATAATATGCTCCATGTTAGAAAAATAGGAATATAAGAAAATATACATGCACACATTCATTTATAGAGAATAAATACAAGAATGATTCCCAGAAACTAAGATTACAGGAAGAGGGTGAAAAAAAGGTAGAGAGAATGGGAGAATAGAAATGGAATGATACATGGCCAGACAAGGTAACTTTCACCTGTAATCCCAGCACATTGGGAGGCTGAGGTGGCAGGATTGCTTCAGGACAGGAGGTTGAGACTGGCCTAGGCAATATACCGAGATCTCGTCTCTAAGAAAAAAAAAAAAAAAGAAAGAAAAAGATAACTGGACGTGGTGGTGTGGGCCTGTAATCCTAGCTGCTTGGGAGGCTGAGACAAGAAAGATCACTGAGCCCGGGAGTTTCAGGCTTCAGTGAGCTTGCACACCATTGCACTCTAGCCCAGGTGACAGAGAGATGGAGACCCTGTCTCTAAAAAATAAAATAAATAAATAAATAAAAAATAAAAAGAAATGGAGTGGTACAGATGAGAAGGAAGGGATACCTTTTAAGATATCCTTTTTGGTAGACCTGAAATTAAGCTTCATAGTAATGTTTACATATCCAAAATATAGATTAAAAAATTAAAATTCACCAGAATGTGAGGGAAACCAACCATGGAATACAAACAGTAATTAGTGAACTTAACTTAATTACAAATGGACAACATACCCTCTTTTTCCACTAAAGAGAGTGGAAAAGTAAAGAACCAACTTATGTAACATTGGAAGACAGTATTGTGACAGTGTACCGAAAAGTTAAGGTAAAATAGAAGAAACACAAACATTGTAGTCTAGTTAATAACACTGTTTTTCACCAAAGCAGGGGTTATAAAATCTGAAACTACTTTTTGTGTATGCTAGAATTGAACAAATAAGCAAATATATTATGGATAATGTGATCCAGGTTTCTCTTTATCATTTAAAGAAGTAACAATGTGAACAGGAGGAAATCTAGAATAAATCCTATAATGTTGGATTGTAATTGATATCATATAAAGTTATGGATTTTTAATATGTATACAGATAAATAGTAAAGACATAAATATTGATGTGCATATGCATGCATTAGTGTATATATGTGCAAAATGTGTGTTTGCATGTATTAGTGTTTGTACATATACACACACACATGTGTATGTACACACAGACACACACACACACACACGAAGTGGGTTCCTGTTTCATTCTTCTGCATTTGGCTATCCAATTTTCCTAGCACCATTTATTGAATAGGACTTCTCTCCCCATTGTATGTTGTTGTCTGCTTTCTTGAAGATAATAGCTGTATGGTTTCATTTCTGGGTTCTCTACTCTGTTCAAATACCATGTTGTTTATGTTACTATAGCCTTGCAGTATAATTTGAAGTCAGGTAATGTGATGTCTCCAGATTTGTTCTTTTTGCTTAAGATTGCTTTGGCCATTCTGGCTCTTTTTTGGTTCCAAATGAAGCTTAGAATTATTTTTCCTAGATCTATGTAATATGATATTGGTATTTTGATGGGGATTGTTTTCAACCTGTAAATAAATTTGGGCTATATGGACAATTTAATGATGCTGATTCTCCCATTCCATGAGTAATGGATATTTTTTCATTCGTTTGTGTCCTCTCTGATTTCTTTCATAAGTGTTTATTAGTTCTTCTAGTAGAGATCTTTCACCTCCTTGGTTAAGTATATTCCTAGATATTTTATTTAATTTGTAGCTATAGTAAATGTTATTTAATCCTTTATTTGACTCTCAGCTTGACTGTTGTTACTATATAGACATGCTACTAATTTGTATACATTCATTTTGTAACATGAGACCTTGCTGAATTTATTTATCAATTCTAGAGTCTTTTGGTGGAGTTTTTAGGGTTTTCTGGATACAAGATCATATTGTCAAAAAAACACGGATAGTTTGACCTCGTCTTTTCTTATTTGTATATATTTTCTTTCTTTCTTTTGCCTGATTTCTCCGGCTAGGACTTCTAATACTATGTTGAATAGAAGTGATAACAGTGGGCACCCTTGTTTTTTTCCAGTTCTCAGGGGAATACTTCAGTTTTCCCCCATTCAGTATAATGTTGACTGTGGGATTGTCATATATGGCTTTTGTAATTTTTAGATATATTCCTTCTGTGCCTAGAATGTTGAGGGTTTTTATTGTGAAAGGATACTGGGTTTTGTCAAATGCTTTTTCTGCATCTATTGAGGTGATCATATCATCTTTGTTTTTGCTTTTATCTGTGTGATGAATCGTGTTTACTGATGCGGAATGAAACCTACTTGATCATGGTGAATTATCTTTTTGATGTGATGTTGCATTTGGTTTGCTAATAATTTTTTGAGGATTTTAATATCTGTGCTCATAAGAGATATTGGTCTGTAGTTTTCTTTTTTGTTGTGTCCTTTCCTGGCTTTGATATCAAGGTGATACTGGCTTCACAGAACAAATAAGAGAGTATTCCCTCATTCTTGATGTTATGGAATAATTTCTGTAGGATAGGTACCAGTTCTTCTTCATAGGTCTGGTAGATTTGACTGTGAATTCATCTGGTCTGGGCCTTTTTGTTGTTGTTGAGAGATTTTTATTACTGCTTCAATCTCACTGCTCATTATTGGTGTATTCTGAATTTCCTTTTCTTCCTGACTCAGGCTTGGTAGATGGTATGCTTTCAGAAATGTATCCATGTCCTCTAGGTTTTCTAGTTTGTGTGCATAGAGGTTTTAGTATTCATGGATGATATTTTGTATGTCTGTGGTATTGGTTGTAAAGTCTCCTTTTTTATTTCTGATTAAGCTTATTTGGGTTCTTTCTCTTCGATTTCTAGTTCATCTGGCTAGTGGTCTATTTATTTTGTTTATTTTTTCAAAGAACCAACGTTTTGTTCTGTTGATCCTTTGTGTTATATTTTTATTTCCATTTTGTTTAGTTATGCTCTGAGCTTTGTTATTTCTTTTTTTCTGCTGCCTTTGAGTTTGGTTTGATCTTTTTGTTCTAGTTCCTTGAGATATGATATTAGGTTGTTATTCATGATCCTTCTGTCTTTTTGGTGTAGGTAGGCATTTAAGGCTGTAAACTTTCCCCTTAGCACTGCTCCTACTGTATCCCATAGATTTTGAAAGTGTGTGTACCCTTTGTCATTCAGTTTGAGGAATCTTGAATACCATTTAAATTTCATCATTGATGTGAAGATGGTTCAGAGGTAAGTTGTTTAATTTCCATGACTGTGTGTAGATTTGAGAATTTCTGTTGGAATTGATTTCTAGTTTTATTCCACTGTGGTTTGAGGAGTTACATGGTATGATTTTGTTTTTTTTTTTTTTTTTTTGAATTGCTGAGACTTGTCTCATGGCCTAAGATATGATCAATCTTGAATATTGTCTCATTTGCTAATGGGAAGGATGTATATTCAGCAGTTTTGGGGTAGAATGTTCTGTGAACCTCTGTGAGGTCCATTTGTTTTGGAGTATCATTTAGGTCCAATGTTTCTTTATTGATTTTCTTCTTTCATGATCTGTACAGTTCCATCAAATGGGATGTTGAAGTTACTTGCAATTATGATGCTACTGTTTATTTCTTTGCTTAAATCTAGTAGAATTTGTTTTATGAATCTGGGGGCTCCTGTGTTAGGTTCATACATATTTAGGAATGTTATGTCTTCTTGTTGAATTGCTTCCTTTACCTTCATATAATGACCGTTTTTTTTTGTCTTTTTTACCATTGTTGATTTAAAGCCTATTTTACCTGATATGAGAATCGTTGCACCTGTTTGCTTTTGGTTTCTATTTGCATGAAATATTTTTTCCATCCCTTTACTTTGAGTTTGTGCAAGTACTTGTATGCTAATTGGGTTTTCTTGGAAACAGCATACACTTGACTATATTTTTTCATCCATTCTGTCAGTCGGTCTTTTAAGTGGGACATTAAGAATGTTCATGTTCAGTGTTAGTATTAGTATGTGGGATATTGTTCTGTTCATCATGTTAGAGCATCACTTGTTTTGTTTCTCTCTTATTCTATTGTTTTATAAGAGCTATGAACTTTAGCTTTTGGGTGTTTTTATACCGTTGGGTATGTACTGCATTGCTCCATGAATAGTGCATTTTTGAGCATTTCCTGTTTTGCAAGTCTAGTAGTGACAAATTCTCTTAGTGTTTGCTTGTTTGGGAAGTTTTTTTTTATTTCCATCATTTATTAAAATTAGTTTTACAGGAAACAAAATTCTTGTTTGGCAGATCTTTTGTTAAGAAGACTAAAAATGGAGCCCCAACACCTTCTAGCTTGTAAGGTCTCTGCTGAGAAGTCTGCTGTTAGCCTGATGAGTTTTGCTTTGTAGATTAGTTGTTGAATTCATCTTGCAGCTCATTGAACTTTTTCCTTCATTTTGAGTTTTGTCAGGTTGATGATTTTGAAGATGTTCTATTTGCTATGAATCTTCCCAGTGTTCAATGACCATCTTGTATCTGGATATTTGAATCCCTGGCAATACCAGCGAAGTTCTCCTCAATAATTCGCTCAAATTGATTTTTCCATACTTCTTGCTTTTTTTCCCCCTTCTTCCTCAAAGATATCTATAATTTGAATATTGGCTCACTTTACATAGACTCATATTTTTCTGAGTTATTGTTCATTCTTCTTTATTCTTTCTTCTGCACCTTTGACTGTGTTAGTTGAAAGCCTTGCCTTTAAGCTCTGAGATTCTTTCTTCTGCTTAGTCTAGCCCGTTGTTGAAGATTTCTGCTATATTTGGAAATTGGCTATATGACTTTTACTCCTTTAATTTCTGTTATATACTTTAAAATGTTGTTGCCTTTTCAGTGACTTTTTTCTTTTTTTCATTCGTGTTCCGAATTTTTTTTTTTTTTTGGCTTGTTTGTGTTGGTTTTTAATTTTCTCTTCAGTCTCATTCGTCTTACTTGCCATTCATATTCTGAATTCCATTTCTGACATTTCAACAATTTCCTTTTGGTTGAGGTCCATTGCTATATATCTATTGTGATCCATTGGGGCTGTTGAACTAGCTTGTTTATTCATGTTGCCAGAGTTCTTTTGCTGTTTTTTTCCCTTCTGAAACCCCTTCTCTCAGCTCAGGGAAGGTAGGTTTATGGCACACATACTCCTTTACTATAACCTCTCTTATTTAGCAAGAAGAAGGAGAGGTCCCTGTATGGCACTTTTGTGTCCTACTCCAGAAGATTGATCTGTCAGGAAAGGGGTAGTTGCACTGAGATCTACCTGTTCGGTGTCGTTCCAGTTCCCTGTCTGTCACAGTCCAACCCGATGCTTGAGGATCTTCCGGTATAGTGGCAGTTTGGTTCCCAGGGAACTGTGGGAAGCTCAGGTGAGGGGCTGGGTGATTCTCTCTCCATGGAGGCTGGTGTCACAGGAGATTTCTCTGCCCAGGTCTCCTCACAACAATGGCAGCTGGGCAACTGTATCTAGGCAGTGGTTGCAGATGCCGGGGGTCTTTGCTCCACCGAGGGCCATGGGGCTAAGTGATGGTACAGGAGATGTAGCAGCAGGACTGCGGGGCTAGGTGGTGGTATGGGAACTATAGCAATGGGGCCATGGGGCCAGTCCACCTGGCAGCTGGGGCTCTTTCCCTCCACAGGTGCCACTGAAGCAGTTGCTGTGGGCCTGCTCAGGTGGCACTGGTTGTGCCTGCTCTGTTTGAATCACCCTTGATGGGGAGGGGTGCTTGTGTCTCAGTCATGCGGCATGCAATACCGTCTGTTCCCCCTACTCCCTCCCCAACCCAGAAGGGACTGTGTGGAAACAGTTGCAGAAAAGGAAAGCCCTGTATAGACCAGGCACTCTGGATCTGAGTGCTCAGAATGGCATCATTTTTAGCGACATGGGAATGGAAGCCACCTGGTCACTGCTGTGCCTCTTTTCTCATGCAGTGTCATTGCACAGACTCCAAGCAGCGCCCAGATCAGTCTGGATGTCTGTGGTGGTGGAGGAGGCCCCCTCTCAGCTTGGGTCACAGTGTCCATAGGGAAAGTATGGAGCCCCAGGGTTCTTTCCTCCTGTCCTTCCCCACGTGTGAATGCCTCCCCCAGGTAGCTTCTGCTCTTGCCAAGTGGACCACCCATCACCTTCTGTTTTATTCTGAGTGTCTCCCATCACTTCTCTTACAATTTACAATGCTCTCTTTGAAAAGGCCCATCTGTAGGTGGGAATCTGCTTGCAACTTTCGATCCTCTCCTTGAAAGCAGCATGTGTGGGCTGCTTCTAGTCCTCCATTTTTGCCTTCTCCTTATTCTCCATGTATAAACAAACAAACAAACAAACAAAGAAATAAGGTGGGGTATTTTTGGAGAAATGGATTAGGAGGGAAAGTGTAGAATGAGCTGAGCCTGGAACCTCTTGTGGTGCAAGAAAGTAATGAAGTGTTGAAACCATGATGGACACATGTAAAAAGGACAAAGGACCCAACTTAAAATTTCAATAACCTTGGCTGGAAGAATTTGAACAACAAAATAAATAATGATAGTATTGGATTATAGCCCATAAAATAAATACTTTTGAGTCTATACTGATAGGAATAAATAAATGACTAAATAAATAAATGGCAAGGAATTAGCAATAGCTCTTCCTTACAATAGAATTACAATTAAGTAATGTGGAAGGAATGAAGGAAATAGATAATCACATATATCTATGTGACATATATCATGGTATATATAGCATGGTATAATATGGTATAATAGTTATAGCAAGAATCATAAATGATAAGTAAAATTAGTGACCAAAACTATAATGGAGAACAGAATATTTGCATGGTAGTCATGGTGTAACTCTATGCAGAATTCCTATCAATTATAAAGAAAAAACTGACAATTTCACAGAGGAGAAAGTTGGCAGACACCACATCAGCCAATTGATTGAAGTTAACATCACCAGTTTTAAGACAGAGTGACATGAGGTTTCTCCTGATATGATGCAATAAAAAGAGTAAAACATTTCAGTGACATTTTTGCAGAAAAATAAAGAAACTAAATTTAATCATGAAAAATACCATGCAAACCCAAAATGGATGACATTATACAAAATACCTAACCAGTTCTCATCACAAGTGTTAAGGTCATAAAAGACTGAAAAACTCTTATATATTGGAGGAAACTAAGGAAAAATGGCAAATGCAATATATGATCCTGGATTGGATACAGAAAAAAAAAAAACTTTAATGTGAAAACAAATGAAGTTCAAATCTGACTTCTAGATTAGTTAATGGAAGAATACTTAATTTTCTGGTTTTGTTAATGTACCATGTTTCTATAGGGGAATATGGGTAAATGATATACTGGAACTCTATTAATTTAGACACTTTTCTATAAATCTAAAATTATTTCAAAATGAATATTAAATAAAGAAAAATAATGAAAATAAATATCCAGGCACTTTAATATGTAGTATTTATTTTAAAAATAGAAAAGGGGAAAAATGTACAAAAATGCTTAAGGCTGAAGGTAACAGAATTTTAATATGTCTGGAAAAGTAATCTAATTTCTAGTAATAATAATGATTATCTAATTGAACTGTTACTATTCAACTGGTGTATTAGATTGCATACATTATTTCAACCATATAAGCTAAGTTTCATTGTTCTCCCTATTTTAAAGAGGGGTCAATTAGTAATTGAAGGGATTAAATTATTTCCCCAGAGTCCAAATTTATTCTGAAAGAAGTTTTATTTATTGATTACCTAATAAGATTTCATTTTGCATATGTTGTGTCTAAGCCATATAATGTCATTGCAAAAAAATACTAATATCTTTATGTAAGAACTAAGAAACTAAATCAAGAAAGGCTGTATGTTAATAACAGGTAGTTTATATGAACATATTTATAGTTCTACTTCTGTGCTATAAGGCTTGCACTATTAACTTCACCTGGGCCACATGGCTAATTAAAAAAGTCATATTCTCTTCCTATACATCATATTGAATCTATATCTAAAAAGGATTAATGGAAATTTTATTTGCCATGTCTTCTTTATTAAAATGAAAAGGGTTAGGGTGAGGGCGAGATTAGGGTTAAGGTTATATATAACCCTATCTATAGGGGCTATATAGGGGTATATAGTTATGATTAAATGAATAACTTTTTTAAAAATCTGCAAAGTAAATTGAAGTAGATAGTATTATTTACAGTAGGACTGAAGAAACACACACACACACACACACACACACACACACACATAACTGATCTAAGATACCTAAACAAATATTGAAAACTCAAATCTTTTACTGCTCATTTCTTTATCTATAAATTCCTTTTCCTATTATTTGGCTGGCATATGTTCCAGTGACAAGCAACGTGTTGAACATAATTCGATTGCCAATTTATATGAGAAGGCTAAGCTGGAGCCTTGAGCTCTATTCAGTTACAGAGTCAATCTTTGTTCTTTTGTGGTAAACTTGTGTATCTGTTTCACCAAAAATGTGTTTGCATGAGGCTGAGGAGCAGATTCTCAGAAAGCAAAATGAAGTGCATATACAGAATTTGGCAAGTACCAGTGCCTCGATTATCAGAGTGAAAGGGGATTGGGAGTAGAGCATTATATTTAATGGTCCCTAGCCAAACCCCCAAAGAAATGGCCATCACTTTTGGGACCAAGCCTGGCAGGGCAGAATTCAGGAGAGGAAACAATGTCAAGAAAAGATTTATAAATAGTTTTACTCTGAACTATGAAACAACAGAAAAGGGAGCGAAAGTGATGCACCTTCTCCTGACATCTGACATCTACTAACCACAGTGTGTTTGTTTCCCTCAGAACATACTGTGAATGTTGACATATTTGTCATCAGAGTTCCAAGAACACCTGGTTATACTTGATGGAAAGTCTTCAATGCAGATGGCAGAGATGCTGTGTAGAATCTTTCACAAGGTTGGGAACTGTGGAGACTTCTCTAAGAAATACTATCTAAGGTTATCAGAAGTAGAGAGGAAAAAAGTAAAGATTAGTACATGAGGGAGGTAACAAAAATACCCCCTGTGTGGGTGACTCAACCTCTGGAGACAGAAAAAAATGAGTGAAATTTTGGAGAAGAGTTTCTGTGATAAGGATAAGCTACTTGTGGAGGCAAATCCAATATAATATGTTTTATTTTACTTAATGCATTCACCCTAATTACAACCTTGGAAAACAAGAGATACCAAATGTTGAGTTGCTACTCTTTTATTTAGAAATAAAATTATTCCTAAAAATATTAGTTTTTTTTTTGCAAATAAACACAAATCAATTTCTTCAATGAAGTAAGGCAATATAATTGATTTACAAAATGGCTGCAAAAATATCTAACTGCTTGACTCAAAAGTTCTAAGAATAGTTCTATGAGGGGCAGAGTTTGGCCAGGCAAATCTCCTCTATGTAATCATTCAGGGACCAAATCTGGCCAGGGCTCTCTCATTTTCTAGGTTAAGCTCCCAAAATTGCTCTGGAGATTGCTGCCTTCCTGGAAGTCAGAGGGCTAAAAGAACACATGGGGTTGCATGTGGGGGGTTTTTATGGGCCAAACCTATTGGTGCACATATCCCTTAGGCCCACCTCTCCCTGGTCAAAATACACTTCCATGATACACCTGATTTCTGGAGAGCCAGAGAGTAGAATCTGCTAGCCCAAGAAGAAGGAAATATAGGTTTTGGCAAGTAGTCAGCAATCTCTGCCACATCAACTGGCATTCTTGGAATTATTTTTAGCATATTTCACTAAGAACTGTAAGAGAGGAACATTTAATATAGGCCCTGAAAATAATAAGTATTCAATAAATCCTTGATGAATCAATAAATGAGTCCAATCTTCCAAAATAAACTTAATTTTTTATAGTGACTTGCAAAATGTCTCAATAAAAGTTAACCATTTTATTTCATTATATAGAGAAATTAGTTAGAACTTATTTTGTCCATTCAATGCATTTATTCAGTGTGGGTTTGTAAAATACCAATAATTTGCCACTTTTAGGCATGGAACATCCAGCAGTGAATAAGATCACCCAATTACCTCTTCTAACAGAGATTAGGTTCTAGTAGCGAAGACAGCAGGTGAACAAATGTATAATCGCATATATGCATCTATTCGATCAACTGTAATTAGACTATTGATTGTGTTTGAGGCACTGTCCTGGGTGCTGGGGATATGAGGGACTAAAATATACAAAAATATTTTCCCCCAGAGAGCTTAGATTCTAGTGGAGGGAGATGGACTATAAACAAACTAAATAAGTAAATTATACAAGCCTATTAGGAAGCCAGCTATAATATCATGAAAAAACTAGGGCATAAGGAAAGTAGAAAGCCCATTTTATTATTCAAGCTGGGGTCAAGGACAATAAAAATGGAGAGTCTCTTGAGTAAGAGGAGCTATACAAAGCACAAATTGGGCCAGGCTATGCCTAGGGCACCCAGGAGCAGAAGCAGAGCTGGGGACCTGCATAACTCAGAGGATAGCCAGATGGGATAAGCCCATGCAGGAACCCCTATCTTGGGCATTGTCACGTTGTTTGACAGTGGAAGTGGTATGGAGCCCTCTAATGGATCGATAAACAAAGGTTGCCATTGTTCACAAGATAACCTTAAAAGGGACAGCAGACAAGGGACCTATAGAGTTTTATTTTTCAAAAGAAGAAAGAATGAAAAACCTTATTTTGTAATTGACTGGAATGAGGAAGCAGTGATGAGCTGCCATTCTTTACCCAGATGAGTGGCCACCCATGGTGAGGGGCTGGCCAAAGACCAAGCATAGGAAGGTCTGTATTCTTGCGACAATGGCCCAGTTAATGGTGTCCATCCTTTTTTTTTTTTTTTCTCTTAGATGAGGTGAGGTGAACCTCAAGGAAACATCTGCATTTAGAGGGAATCTATTAACTATGGGATGTATATGAGGGAAGAAGCTGGGGGCTACCTGGACTTTCACCCAGGTTCCTAGGCCTTTCCATGCCAGGCAGCCCTCAGCCTACCAAGGAGGTTGAGGATGAGGAATTAAGTCTAGACAAGTTCACTGCTGAAATTTTTGAACTGAGCACCAGTGCCACAAAACTACGCATATTGTAAAGGGCTGTAGTAGCAGCCTGTAGCCCCATGCCCTTCTCTACATAGCTACGTGTCACCAGCCACCTCACACCCATATTACAGAAGTATTGGGTGAGACTGTTCTCTTATATTTCTTGAATTATTACTTTATCTTGTCAGCTATGGCAAGAATATAAGGACTTGACTGCTAGACTATTTGTCAAGTTTGAGTTTAAAGAGTGCAGCCTTGAGAGATGAGGTAATGTTTCCTTGAGGAACAAAGAACAAACTTGCCTACCTGAAAGCTATACAAACAGTGGATTGTGCAAAGGCAGTGTTCTTCAGCAGCAATAACAATCCACTGCAAGTGTAGCATCCATCTGTACATCATGGGACTTGGGGGCCAGGTGAAACCACACACATTTATTGATCTATTGCTGTTTGTGGTGTCATAAGTAATAAAGTCCTTTGTCGCTGACTCAGGAGTTTCAAGTCTTCTGACAGAACCCATGGAAGAGTACAAGTTAACTTCTTAGCTTGTAAACGAGGTTAAAGAAAATTCTAGAACTGATAGGAAGTCTGCAGGTGGTGTTCACTTTTGGTCAAGTTGTATTTGAGACGCTTATTAAATATTCAAGTAACCTATTGAATGTTCAGTACCTATTGGATATGCTGTTCTTGAGTTCTGGGGACAGGTCCATGCCATAGGAAACACTGGAAAAGTCATTAGGATATATACAGTATTTAAAACCTTGAGACTAGATGAATTCACCAAGAGAGAGAATGTAGTTAGGTAAGACTAACCAGAAACAAGACCTGACTTCAATGTTGATATAATTAGAAAACACCAATAAATGCAGTAGACTGTTTAGTGTTATTTTATTGCTGGGTTGGGAAAATGACATGGACTTGATAAGGGTGGAAGAATTTGCCTTTTGGAGCATGACAGGCTGGTCCTTGACTATCTCTCTTTCTTAACTCATACTGATTACACTATAGCAATGTTGGATATATTTTGTTCCTTTAATACACCTACACTTTCCCTGCCATTTGTCCTTGCCTTAGTCATATTCCTGAGTTTGACATGCTCTGTCCACTCACTTCTAATTACTAATTCCATCTGTCCTTTTATATCTCTGACAAAAGGCCTTCTCCTCATTGAGACCTATTCCAACCACTTCCCAACCAGTTACAATCTATCAAAATACATACGCATTTCCTTCATTGTATCTATCACAGCTTATGTATTTATTTATATGTTTAAATGTTTATATTATTTTATATATCATTGTGCATTTACCTTTTTTACTATATCCCATATAATGCTCCATGAGTGTATAGAGATCAGAAGCCTTATTCTCTGCTACATTTCCCAAATCTGGCCCGGTGCCTAACTTTGGAAATAGTATAATAAATATTTGGAGAATGAATTCAGGGCCTGTTGTGTAACATTTTGCCTCTTAATCTATTTGAGCTTCAGGTCACTCATGTGTAGAATTATATCAATTTCATGGTTGTGAGAATTAATTAACCTTTTTTTTTAAGATACTGTTGACACATAGTAGGCCCTCAGTAAATTAAAATTTAATCATTTAGTATTTGAGGACTGTATGGAAAAAATACACTGAACAAAAAAATCATCTGTTCAAATGGAGATTTCTGTCTGCTTAGGAAGAGAAATGAATGGGTTAGACTAGTCTACAAGTGAATAAAGTGCACATATAGAAAAAAGACTAATAGACAATCTGAAACTTCAAAGACTGGGAGATTGGAAAATATCCAAAATGGAGCTAAAGAAACTAGAACCAAAATGAGTAAAGATCCAAGCAACAAAATGAAAAGAACATTGTACAAGAAGTGTCCATAAATCTAAGGAATGTTTCTGATTCAGAGGTAGCAAGAGATCAACAAAGAAGAGGATAGGTACAGAGAAATGACAAAGATTGTTCTTTGATAGAAGTGGCTGAGCTGTCCTAAAATCAAAAATAATACTTTCTCTTCAGGATAATAAAAGAGAGTGATGGAGAAGAGATGTAGAAAACATGGGCAAAACTTCCAGGAGAAGTATTATTGGTTAATGTTGAAAACTATCAATCCTAGGTCTAAATAACTGATTAAAAATTGAATATTACATGACCTTGACTGAACTCTCAGAAAATGCCAGAATTCATAAGAAAGAAGTCAAAATGCTTTAGTAAATATTTTAGAAGTTTCCTTAAAGAATCCAGATATAAAAGATAAACTTTTCTTCTTAAATAGGGAGTTCTTGGGAACACATACATATTTAATATTTATATATTAATATATAAATATGTTTTTATAAATGTGCATATTCATAAATATACAATGCAAGGGCTACAATAAGAAAGACATACCAAAAGACAATTTCTAAAACAATGTCAATACGGTCTATACACACATCTTAAACACAAAGTAAACATTTAATTGTAATTATTATAATCCTATCATAATAGTTTAAAATTATTATAAATTATTATGTGAATGAATGTTATACATCTGAACTACCCTCTAGAGCAAGTGTACTGCTCAGGCTGAAATTCTGGGCCCTTGGACTGGGCCCCATCACGAGAAAGGAAAGTCCTCAAATGATAGCTACAAGGGAGATTATTAGAAAAATTGCATCGTGAAGTGAAGCTAAATTCTATCTAAGATTTCAGAATCAAGGGTCTTGGTAGAGGGGCAGAATACAGGTGAAAGAAAAATACAGTGGAAAAGCTATACGGGGAAATAGAAAAGAGCTAGGGAGGTAGAGCCAGAAGACATTTCCTCAGTCATCAAATAATTAAATGGTCAGTAGATAGAATATTGTGATGGTTAATTTTATTAACCATGTCAATTAGACTCTTCAACCTTCTTTCCAGGTGTGTCTGTGAGGGTATTTCCAGATGAGGTTAGCATTTGAATGGGTGGACTCAGTAAACCAGATTGCCCTCCCCAGTGTGGGTGAACATTATGCCATCTGTTGAGGGTCTGAATAGAATAAAAAGTCACAGGAGGAGGAATTCACCTCCTTATTTTTATGCTTCACCGTATGAGCTGGGACACCTCGTATTTCCCTGTAGTCAGGAAGATTGTATCTTGAATCTACAGAGATTTACATCATGGGTTTCTTTGGTTCTCAGGTCTTTGGGCTTATAATGAATTTTCTGGGTCTCCAGCTTGCAGTGGTAGATTATGGGAATTTTCAGCCTCCGTAATCACATAAGCCAATTCCTCATAGTAAATAAACATATCTTTCTTCTCCCCTTCCTCCATCCCTCTCCCCTCCTTTCTATCTCTGTGTGTATATATATCCTATTGTTTCTGTTGTTTCTGTTTCTTTGGAGAATTCTAACTAATGCAACAGCTATCCTAGGTTTTGAGTGGGGAGGGAGCTCTTAAAAGTAACACAGTGGCTGAAAAAACAACTATGAAGTTATTAAGTAGATATTTCAGACCAGTGTAATCTAAGGGAACTCATTTTTAAGTAACATCAGACCGTAAGGCTACTGACCCCTGTGAAAGTCAAAGAATCATTTTTAATATGTGCTTTATTTGCATTTTTCCTCATACCCAGATAATAATCTTTTAGTAATGGCATTACATGGTATTCAGTAGAATGCTGAGATATCTTTGATGGATATTTTATTAGTCTTGAGGATGTTGACCCACACAGCTAAAACACTATTTCTTACAATAATAAGGTACCAGATCAGGGATTGGCAAACCATGACCCATGTGCCAAATTTGGCAGAGCAATTCTTTTTGTTAATAAAGTTTTATTAAAGCTGGAGCTCAGTCACACCCATCCTTTTACATATAGTCTATGGCTGCTTTTGTGATGTTGAGTTATGGTCACTGGACTTCCTAGATAAACTTTCCAACATGAGCACCTAGTATTCTATAGAACCACATCTGGTGAGGAAGTCTGCTCATGAGTTTCTGAAAGAAAAACATCTATGAGATTTCCTTTCACAACTTCATGATGCCTCTACCTCTTTTTGTATCTAAAAAAATATATATATGCATATATAAATAAATAGATATACTATATATATATATATATATATATAGAGAGAGAGAGAGAGAGAGAGGTGTGTGTGTGTGTGTGCATACATACATGTAAGTAATTTATACTTTCTAAATTTATCTGAAAAGTTTTACAGGTATTTGAGGAAAAACCTCCACATTGATCACAAGGAACAAGATTAGTAGTTTCGCCTTGCAGAGGCATTTCCCCAGTTTTACAGATTCTTCTAGTCTAAAGAATCCTCTAGAAATGGATTTTTTTTCACACAGACACACAGAGCATGTCTGAGTTCATCATCACTATTCGTAATCTGAAATGTTAAAATATCTTTTTGTTCCTCCACTAGATAGCTCTGCTCTATGCTCCCATCAATCTTTCTTTTTTTTCAACTACCCTCAACTTTAAAACATTATGATGACTTCTTTTTCTCTAGGATAAAGTCTAAGTTGCTTAATGAGTCATGACAGGCTTTGCATTATATGCCTCTGATTCATCAGTCTTGGTTTGTCTCCCACCAGCTTCCTACGCTCACACTTTGCTATTGCTGTACAACATGCTTTCTCATGCTTCCAATATTTTTGCACCTTCTGTTTCCTATGCACCCAGCACCTTGGGCATCTCTATATAAAAGTACCCATTCATCATTCTTTTCTATATCCTCTCCCATTCATCAAATAATTACTCAGCACCTGCTATATTTCTGGTTCTCTGAATAATATATGGCAGGAGGGGGGTGGGGAAGGATGCATAAATATACTTCACTCTCAAGGAACTAATGGTTCAGAAGCAACTTCAGCCACATCAACATTTGATTGTAATGCAGCATCATACCTACACTAAGAAAAACCCACAGATTTTTTTTTTTTAATTGGGGGAAAACTACAAAGCATTTACAGTACAATGTTTACAGTCACAATTTGCAGTGAGCTGACCTCCCAAAACATATCACCACTCAAGTTGACCCATCTTGCCACATTCAAAAATCCACTCTGTCAA